>CM022778.1:13676014-13831014 GCA_012411365.1 Ameiurus melas | reverse complement strand
TGGGCTTCAGCCTACTGTACGGAACATCCGGGCTGCAGGTAAATACAATCAAGCATGCAAAATTAATCAACAAAGGGGTGGTGTGATGTGGCCTGACATGATACCATGATTCTTTTCCTATATCAGCACATCTGGAAAGGTTTTATTCCACTGACAACACATTTGCCAACAATCACATTTTGAATTACTGAAAGGACAACACGCATATTACTGGAACTGCTCTTGTATCAGATTTACTAAGAGTATTCTCTCTCTCTCTCTCTCTCTCTCTCTCTTCTATGGCACAATAAACACCTTGTTGATTGAGCTCCTCGACTCAGCCTGTTTTCGCCGTTCTTCTTCAGGCTGTTATATTCTCCACCGTCCTGTATCGGTGTCACGAGCCTCTGACATTGGAGACTCCTTCCATACATGTTAAACAAATCTCTCCTTCCAGAAAACCCTTTCCTTTGTTAACCAACAGCACTAATCTGTTAAATCCAGATCTTGGCGTGTCCACCATACAAGTCCCATAGAAATCCAGATGTCGATGGATATTTAGTTTGACAGAACTATATAAATTCAGGATAGACCTTTTAAATGCATGAATTCATCGCTAATGAGCAAGAAAGAGGCGAGGGTGGTGCGAAAAAAACAAACAAACCCTGGAATGATATGAGGAAGAAACCTTGAGAGGAACCAGACTCAAAAGGGAACCCACCCATCCTCATCTGCACAACATGGTCAAAAGGTGCAGTTGTGTAACCAGGAAATTCATTATAGTTTTAACATGAAGTCTAATTTGTTGAAGTTGTGGAGATTCAAGTGCAAAATGGAGACTTTGTGGCAATTGAAACCTATAAGACCTGGCTGAAGAGGTCGAGAAGAGCAGCTTTTGGTTCTGGGTGAGGAGGAAGAAGAAATGTTGGGTTTAGAAACACCTAACCCGAGGTCTCATTGCAGAAGGTGGAAGGACGACGTCCGGGGTTAAAGGAGCGAAACATTGTTGAGTGGTGGTATCCGGGTGACGACGCCGTATAGCACTGAGCATGCATTAACAGTGCCAGTAGGGCTCCTTACGGCTTTAATCACTGGGGAGGTCTGGTATGGTTCTGGTTGTGTTAGGCATGGTGGCAAGGCTGAAGGAAGAGCGGTAATCCCATGGGCACCGGAGGAAGTGCGACAGGCAGTACTGCCACAGCAGGTCATAGCAGATGACCGCCGTAGCATTCCGAATCGCAGTCCGAACCCATCTTCGTGGTTGTACCATCCTCAGTAATCTCACGTACCTTTAGGTACGCAGTCCGTGTGGGGAAATTGATGAGAACTCCAGCAGCTCCACAATATCCATGTCAGATTAAGCAGTGAAGAATGAGTGAGAATCGGGCATGACCTGCTTTTGGGAAGGGTAACACTTGAAGGTATCCATGTGCGCTGTGTTACAGGAGTGTATCAGGCGTGGTCGTGACACTCTTTACACCTTTTCCAAACTGTCGTACACAGTATGTGAAATATATTGCAACATACAAATGATACAGCTGTGCCCAAAAGTTTACACACCCCTTGTAGAATCTGCAAAATCTTTTATTTTGTATAAAATATCTTTTTTCTTCTTCTTCTTCCATTTAGTACTGCCTTTCAAACGCGAAATAAAGGTATTTACAAGTCTCCCAGAAAACAAAATAATAACAATTTATACCGATCATCCTGTTCAAAAGTTTATACCCCCACCCCACCCCACCCCACCCTGCTCTTAATGCATTATTGTGTTGCCTTCCTGAGCATCGGCGAACGTTTGCACCATGTGTAATAGTCGCGTACGAGTCCCTCGGTTGTCCTCGGTGTGAAAAGACGGATCTGGGTATCATACAGCCGCCGTTGGAAAGAGGTCAAATATGTGCCGAATGTGCAGGACCTGGAGGATTGCTCTGGATGAACAGTGGGCAGTTTAACTCCTCAGGACAAACAAGGGACTCGTGAACAACTCTCACAGAACAGTCGTCGATCCTCCAGGGTTAAGGATCGAGCGTGTGTACACTTTTAAACTGCTTCATTTGTGTCAATTCGGTTATTATTGTTTTTCTGGACTATATGTAAACATCTGCATTGTAAAATCGTTTATTCAGGACAGAACTCAATAAATAATAATAAATATATAAAAAACCAACATGTGATTTTTATGATCCCTGTTATTTTGTTAAAAGTATTAAGATTTTACAGATACAAGGGGTGTGTAAACTTTTAGGGGACAGCTGAGATCATTATTCACACCCTAACTGTTGCACTTATATAAAGACAAGCAGCCATTTGTTTGAGATTCGACCTGACTCTTAACAGGTTCAGTCATGCAAAACAGATATAAACACACACACACACGGATTTGAGACGACGAGGCACACTTACGTGAGAGGCGTCCAAACATCTGGGGGTAACCAAAGTCTGATTACAGGACAGACGATGCACAGCGCCACAGCTCCACCTGACCAGCGCCATGGCTGCCATCTCATCTCATCCACCATCGACTACTCCTGCCTGCCTTCTCCCTATTCACCTCAATACTCAACTTTACTCACAATGTATTCACAGATGATTTCACTTGTAACATTATGCTTCGATCTGAAACACCCGATGAACTTGTTTCGACGAGCTTGCTTTAAAACTAAAACAACGACAACAATACAGTTCGATACTCTCGACAGTTCTCCAGCCATGCCTGGAGCGTGCGCCGTGACGTCGCACGTACACTCTTCAAGTGCGTGATGACGTACGTCCTCCTTCCTTTCCTCCTCTATCGGCGAGGTAAGAACATGGCGCGTCCCGTTTCTAAGCGTTTTCGAATCAAACCCCATCCTCTTCCACGGCCCGTCTCATGAAGTTATACCGCGTTCTGTGTTTCTACCGGAATGTCGCTCGGGTTATTTCCGTCTGTATTTTCGCGTTGTGTGCGCATCCGGCTTTAATAAAGAGGTTTGATTTCGGAGCCGAGAGGTTGTGTTTGTTAGCGGTTAGCATGTGGGCCGTGTAGTGCGCTTTACGTTCTATACAAACAAACTGTCAAAAACTGGAGCTGAAGTACATTCCTTATCGTTGTAAGAACCAGAGGTTTATAACGTAGAGAAGTAGAGCTAGGTAGTACCGGTTAAAGTTGTTTTATTCATCTTATGCTGTATACTGAGTTGAGTTGTGTTTCTCCCCCATTCATCGTTTTCTAACCTCCATTTTGTTTTCTGCCGTTAGAATGAAGACCATTCTCAGTACCCAGACGGTGGACATCCCTGACAACGGTAAGTGACCCGTCCGTGGTGGTCTCTCATGTGTTTTGAACACCTCTGAACTCTGTAGTTGGCCTCCAACATCTAGTGTAGTTGGAGCAGGAGTTCCCCTTGATGTGCCGGACACCGGCCCCTTCAGGACGGGACATGGGGTTAAATGCTGAAAGTCTGAAACGTTCGGATCTCCTCGTAACGTTCAAATCGTTTGCACGAGACTGGTGATCGTGACGTGACCCTCGCTGTGAGCCCCGTCACACTGTAGGATCTCGGTCGTCTTGGACGTGGAGGACGCACGCACACAAGAAGACTCGTACGGAGTTGGATAAGCCGCACTATGACTGTTCGTTGGGGGAGATTTTGACTTTTCAACAACCTAGATGTATATCCCGATCTAAATTATAGGGTCAGCGTCCGGTGCTTTCTCTATCGAGATGCCTGGGTAATTTCACATGTCCCTGGTACTTTGCGTTCTTAAGTATTGGAATCGAACTTCAGGAGTGATCGATATAGAGCGAGAACGCTATAGAGACTGAGTCGAATAAACTCGTGACGGCCGGGGAGGTCGCTCTTAACGACAGTCCTACGGCTAGATGGATGGTCCACGGTATTGTTTTACACATCTTACCGTAACATTTACTGTTTGATTCAGGGAGGTAGGGGTTTAAAGAGAAACACAACCATGGTTTTATGTCATCCGGTCATCAACAGCATCCTGTTGAATGTCTATTAGACCAGGGGTGTCCAATCTTATCCACAAACGGCTGCAGGTGTTCGTTCCAAGCCAGCAGAAGCCACACCTGAGTATGGAAAGCTAAGATCAGCTGATTAAACAGTGTAGCTTGGGACGAAAGCCCATGCCTGGCTGTTTACGCATAAGATTGGACATGCCTTCTCTCAAGGCAATACTAGCACGAAATATAAATTTTACTGGCATGTACACGATCGTGTTTGTGAACAAATCCTTCGTTCGGTACATTTGAGTAGAATTGGTCATCTGCATCTTGTATGACTGGCTGTCTTATTTTTATTCTATTTCAGAATGATTCACTTTTCCTAGTATAACTTGTCTTTAGACTCCTGTTTGTTTTCTTTTGTTTTTTAATTGGCCGCCCAGTACCGTTATGTTGTGGGATGTGTTTCATCGGCTTCTGTTCAGCCGCGATTGCTTCCAGGGAGAAACGGTACTCGTCCGAGTCGATTGCTGCAGCGTTGTTCCTGGGAGATCGTCCGAGTGGTGTTCTAGTAGCGCTCCTGTTTAAAATGAGATAGTTTTGAGAAATTGTCCCCCCTACAGTATATTTATATAACATTTTCACGTGTTCTATCCTCTGCAGTCGATGTGACGTTGAAAGGCCGCACGGTCAGCGTGAAGGGACCTCGCGGGGTTTTGCGCCGCGAGTTCAACCACATCAACCTGGAGCTGCGGCTGCTCGGCAAGAAACAGAAGAAGGTAACGCGTGTCTTTACGCTGTTGGAATTGTGCCCTGGTCTTCCTATGCTTTAATTTTATTTGGATATGTTGTTAGCATGATGAAAGAGCTGATTATGAAGCTGTGACGTGTTTTTGTGTAGCTGCGTGTGGATAAATGGTGGGGTAACCGGAAGGAGCTGGCCACAGTCAGAACCATCTGCAGCCATGTTCAGAACATGATCAAGGGTGTGACTCTGGTAAGATCATGTGTAGAACTGAATATTTTGTTTATGCGGTTCCTTGCTGTCTTTTATTTTAAAGTTTGTTGCCTTGACTAATGCGTGCTTTTGTTGGCATGTTTCGTAGGGTTTCAGATACAAGATGCGCTCTGTGTACGCCCATTTCCCCATTAACGTGGTGATTCAGGAGACTGGCTCTCTGGTGGAGATCAGAAACTTCCTGGGGGAGAAATACATCCGCCGTGTGCGCATGAGGCAAGGTGTGTGTGCTCTTGTTTTGTTTTATGCTTTGCTATTTAGGACATGTGCATACAGCACTATGGATTTTTTTTTTTTTTTTTTTTTAATATATATAAAGCTTCTCTTCTTATTTCTGTATAGTGTATTTGTTCTGTTGCTCCTAAATGACCCTCTGGATTAAGGAGTTTAACATGCTCCTGAGGGTCTTTTACTAAGAAATGTCTTCCAGTTGGAGTGGAGTGGATTGTCATTTCTTGTATACATTGGAACAAAATATAATTTCTTCAGGATCGATAGTACAGCAGTATTCAAAGTTTTCTAAGAGCTTTTAGCCATTCTTGTGGTTTAAGATCTAAAAAGAGCTGGCATTATTTCAGCAGAATAGTGACCGGTTTAACCACCCAGTTATGGGGGGGGGGGTTTACATCCATTACGTTATGGGTCGAAATGTCTTCCACGGTTTAACTACACACAAACGGCAAAGAACGGTTTAAAACAGTAAAGCATTTTATTACGGCTTGTCTGGCAATATTTACATGCAAGCTTGTGATCCTAAATGAGGAAAAGTCACAGTTTCAAAGAGAAAGATTAACCAGTGTTTCAGACCATCTCAAATGTGGAAATGGGTCAGATTGACCCATAACGTAACAGGAGGGTTAAAACAACATTGGCCCGGGATCGTTTTATGTCCAAGTGCACGCAGCCGTGAAAAGGCTTTTGATCCTGTTTTGCAGTGCCAGGTTTTACACCATCACAAACTACTAAGCGATGGACAGCAAGTATTTTGATTGAGTAAATTTGTGGAAATTACGAAGGACCCTAATTGATTCTGTTTTCTTTCCGTGTTTTTTAAAATGAATTTATTTTTCTAAAGGTGTGAACTGTGCCCTCTCCGCCGCCCAGAAAGACGAGCTGGTACTGGAGGGTAACGATATCGAGCTGGTGTCAAACTCAGGTGAGGCTCCACATGTTCCCTTTCATTCAAGAAACCAACACTGTGAAGAATATACAGAAGAATCAGTATTTGTTTACAAGGACATTTTAGTATCCGTTAAATGGACTTTCGGCCATGTCAAGTGCAGGTAATTGATTGGGGGACGATGACGAATAATCGGTGTCTGGGTTTTTATTTATATATATAATATAAAAAATATATTAAAAAATGTGTGTATGTATGTAATGTATACACACACACACATACATATACATATATATATATATATATATACACATACACACACACGTGTGTGTATATATATATATATGTGTGTGTGTGCATGTTTATTTATTTATTTATTTGTTTAATCTTTGGGATGATGCCATGGGTTCGAGTCCTGATGTGATTCCTGGTTTCATTCTGCATCTCTTAGCGATATGAAATATTTATAGAAATATATTTGGTCAATGAGTATGCTAATTAAGTCCCTGTTAAAGTCCAAAAGATTGCTGTTTTTGTCTAACCTGTTTTTATCTTCCGACTTTTCTCACTCAGTGCCAACGTGTTTGGGATCTAAACAATTGAAACTTGTGTAGAAATAATGTACCCTTTATCCAACACTCTCCATACCATCAGTTTTAGCCATTTCTTCCTCCTAGTCCCCTTTACCATGTTTTAGGTTTGCTGTGATACTCGGTGTTACACGGTGTTCGGGCCACTCACCAATTACATCACCGTGGCACTGCCATCAGTGTCGTTTTGCTTTAATAGTTATAATCGTTTAGTTCAGTTAGTAGAACGGACGCTACAATTACGAACCGAACCCGTCTGCTCAATTCGGCGTAACCTGATTGAGTCCGAGTCGCAGCCCAGATCAGTCTTACGGGTCATCAGATAAGACGGTGGCGGAAGATTTGGTTTCCAAAGTTCTGTGTTTAATATAAACGAGTTTGTCTTTGTACTGTTTTTGTTAAGAATAATGAACCCACTATTCAAGCGATCGTTGCCGCTAATTTGAAAGCGAAAGTAAAATGCATACGGCTGCACAGGCATTCATGAACGATTTAAAAGTGAAGTTGAGTGGAGCGACCCCCAACCAACCTCAGTTATCTTGTATTTGTGACCCCAGCTTGTATGCGCGTGACCCTCACCTCCTAAGTGTCTCTTCTTCCAGCGGCCCTCATCCAGCAGGCAACCACAGTCAAAAATAAGGATATCCGAAAGTTCCTGGACGGTATCTATGTCTCTGAGAAGGGGACAGTAGTGGAGCCAGAGTCATAGAGGACACGAGGTTAGAGCGGGTCCAACATTGGGCTGGAGGATCTCTCTCTCTCAATCTCTCTCTCCCATCCATCGCTTTTCGATTTTCCATGTTTTTCTGCTGATTTTCCTTCCGCCTGGGATCCACCTGCATCGTCTCTTGCGCTTCATTTTTGTTTTGAAAGTGCTGTTATCTCAGGAGGGGATTTAACTTGTCAGTCATGTTTTTGCCTTTCAGTATTAATCACTACTCATCTTTATTCTTTTGTTTCTCTTAAGCCTTCTCTGCATCTTTGGAAGCTATTACTAACACCACTGTTACTTGCAGCTCGAACACCTAACGTGCATGCTGCATGTCTGTTAATCAGGACGGTATTATGGTTTATGTAGCTGCTTGTCTGATGTGTTAACACAGACTGCAATATTCCATGCATTGTGTGGTTGGTTTATTTTAAACAGGTTCTACTTCAATGGCTGCGTCTGAAATCATGTACTGTGACTGTATTTTTTTCAAGAAAAACCAAACGGCATCATTTGTGTACTCTGTATTTTATTATTTTCACACAGAACGTAAATGAATGAAAAACTCTGTTCCCTCTGTATTCTTTTTGCTGGGAGAGGCGGAGCTTACCTGCCTTTTATCTAGCTGTCCCCATTTACATCATCCATAAATGAACGTTTTTAGAACGCAAGACGAATGAAATGCAACGTGTTTTACATGTAAAATAATCCACGTTGTTACAGCCTGGTTCTCTTGTTCAAAGTAGTTCTAGTGTTCAGAAACATTTTTACAAATTTAGAATTTAACCTTTGTTACAAAAGGTTGCGAACCTCTGGTTTAAGCCTTCAAGTTAATTTATTCGGGTATTCTTAAAATAAAGGTTTAATACTTTAAAAGAGCCGACTCGCTGTCTTCGCTTTTTTATTTTCTGAGCTTGTCCGTGCCAGTCCCGTTGCATTATAGGATTTTTGATTTGCGTAGTGTATCAGTTGCACACTGCAAAATCTCACCGGATGCAGCACACCATCCGGGGTTTTCTCGCCTACTGAATTCAGACATAATACCCCTCTGGCGTATTGCTTTTTACCTACTGTGTAGTAGGGTAGTACACAATTTCGGATGCAGCCCCTGTCTTTACTGTGGAGTTGACCTACTTCCTACTGCTTTCTATCAAATACATTTACTGTTAATATTCATACTGTTGTCTTTTTTTTCTTGTTTTTCCCCCCATTCTCTTAATTAGCTGCACTTATCCAGCAGGCCACTGCTGTGCGGAAAAAAGACATCCGGAAGTTTCTGGATGGGATCTACGTCAGTGAGAAGACCACTGTAGTGGAGCAGCCTGATGATTAACATTTGGTCCTTGTAAAATCTGTCAATAAAAGTCATTTTCTCCATCAGCATTTGAAGTTGCTTACATTTGTGTTAAAATTTGCTACTTGTAGGGTTTTAAGATTTCTGTAGTTAGATTAGGAGAACTTCATTTGGAAACCAATAGTTAATGTTGCTAACACTAGTCTTGGGGTCAGTGCCCTGTTTTTTTTTTTTTTTTAATATTTATCACATTCATTGTTGGGAATTTAAACACTTAAATTGTATATATTTTTGCCTTCTGTGTTTTAAATCTTTTTTTAAAAAATCCCTTGAAAGTGTTTGACATGTTGACATGAATTCCACTGTAGCAGAAAGTCAGGGTGGGACATTAAGTGGCCCATCCCCCTTTTTAAATAGACGTAGTGTTTAGCTTACCGCTCAGCCCAAGCCAAAAGTAAGTAAATTTTGGTAATGTTGGGCGGGATATTTCACATTCTAGAGAGCATTTGATTGGACCGAAATCCGATAAGCTGAAGTGCATAATCATTTCAGCAAATTTGTACATGTATTGGTTATAGAGGTTGAATTTTGCATGTGTATACATCTAAATGCAAATTTGGTCTTTCCTCTGGAGCACAATAGTTTATAGAGAACTTTAAGGCTAACAAATTTGATATTATGGGGACTTTAAGGTTTAGTCCTTTACTTCATCTTCAGTAACTTTCAACTTAAGGCTTGCCTTTTTTATTTTTTGTTCAAAGTTATTTCAGAGCTGATGTAAAGCTGTGTTGAGTAAGTATGGTGTGTTGTCTACAACACTGCACACAGTGATCGCTCCTGGTTAAAAAAAAAGTGCTATACTGTAGTTATTAGTGTAGTTTTTGACTATAACGGTTGAATGGAATAAGCGTTCTTAGCCTCCTCTAGTAGTAGTTGAAACGGCTGAAAAATCTTCAGGGCATAAAAAAAAGAAATCTGTGGAACTGTTGGACCAGTTAAATTTGTAGAGTTAAGTAAAATGTATAGATAGTAGCATATATGTATGTGTATATAGACCTCAGTTTTAAGGTAATGTTGGGTTTAAGTTGGAAATAACAACCCTAACGCACGTCCCTGAGTGTAAACAATTTTTTCTGACTATTGCATGTTCATAGGAATAATAAAAAAAAGACCTTGAATTTGGTCAGCATCATTTCCAGGTTTTATCTTTATTAATTTTGAATCCGGTGCCAAATGGTGCAATGGACACTAAAGGGTGGTGCTATCTCATAGGACAAGGTTGAAGATTTGATTTGTTCTTTGGTTTGAAATGATTGGCCACGTAATTACATTTCTTTATCAGATTTATGGTTCCTCTATAGTTCCTTATACTCAAAGGGAGTAGATCTGATTCATTCAATCTGTATGTATGTGAATGAACAGGTCTTACAGAGGCGTTATAGGGGTTCGAAGCTCTCAGCTTGTTCCCTATTCAACTTGTGAAAGTAATCTTCAGTTGATCTGATGAAGTTGGAGCCAGATGAACGGTCATACTTGGCTAAACCTTTAACTAAGATGTGATGTTACTGTGCAGTGACTGAAATCACTTGGGAAGGCAGGAAATCTCACCCAGCAGGCCCTTTGTGCTGTTTTTAAATCTACATTATTTGGCCAAAAGTATATGGACACCTGACCCATCATTCCCGTATGTGTGTGTCTCCCGCCAGTTAGAATAAGCTCCACTTTTTTGGGAAGGCTTTCCACTAGTCTTTGGACCGTGGCTGTGGGGAGTTGTGCATTCAGTCATAAGAACAGTATTGAGGTCAGACTGATGTCAGGTGAGGAGGATTGGTGTGCAATTGTGATTCCGGTTCATCCCAAAGGATTTGAGGGCAGGTCATTTGATTTCCTTCACTCCAACCTTGGCCAACGCTTTGTGCATAGGAGCATTTTCATATTGGAACAGGTTTGTGCCTCTTACAACCCATCCATCCATCCAACAATGTTTGGGATGGCGTGTAAAATGTAAATAAAACCAGGATGCGATGATTTGCAAATCTCATAAACCCATTTGTTATTCACAATAGACCATAGAAAACATATCAAATGTTTAAACTGAGGGAAATATACCATTTTAAGGGGGAAAAGAAGGTAATTTTGAATTTGATGGCAGCAACATGTCTCAAAAAAGTTGGGACGGGGTTACAAAGGGCTGGAAAAGTAATATATATATATATATATATATATATATATATATATATATATACAGTGGTGTGAAAAAGTGTTTGCCCCCTTCCTCATTTCCTGTTCCTTTGCATGTTTGTCACACTTAAGTGTTTCGGAACATCAAACCAATTTAAACAATAGTCAAGGACAACACAAGTAAACACAAAATGCAATTTGTAAATGAAGGTGTTTATTATTAAAGGTGAAAAAAATCCAAACCATCATGGACCTGTGTGAAAAAGTGATTGCCCCTAAACCTAATAACTGGTTGGGCCACCCTTAGCAGCAACAACTGCAACCAAGCCGTTTACATAACGTCAATGAGGCTTTTACAGCGTCCTGGAGGAATTTTGGCCCACTCATCTTTGCAGAATTGTCCTAATTCAGTTACAGCATGAACGGCCTTTTTAAGGTCATACCACAACATCTCAATAGGATTCAGGTCAGGACTTTGGCTAGGCCACCCAAAGTCTTCATTTTGTTTTTTCTTCAGCCATTTGGTGGTGGACTTGCTGGTGTGTTTAGGATCATTGTCCTGCTGCAGAACCCAAGTTCGTTTCAGCTTGAGTAACGAACAGATGGTCGGACATTCTCCTTCAGGATCTCTTGGTAGACAGCAGAATTACATAGTTCCTTTTATCACGGCAAGTCTTCCAGGTCCTGAAGCAGCAAAACAGCCCCAGACCATCACACTACCACCACCATATTTTACTGTTGGTACAATGTTCTTTTTATGAAATGCAGTGTTCCTTCTACGCCAGGATATACTTGGACACACACACTTCCAAAGAGTTCCACTTTTGTCTCACGGTCCACAGAATGTTGTCCCAAAAGTCTTGGGGATCATCAAGATATGTTGTGGAGAAATTGAGACGAGCTTTGATGTTCTTTTGCTCAGCAGTGGTTTTCTCCTTGGAACTCTGCCATGCAAGCCATTTTTGCCCAGTCTTTCCTGATGGTGGAGGCATGAACGCGGACTTAACTGAGGCAAGTGAGGCCTGCAGTTCTTGGACGTTGTTGTGGGGTCTTTGTGACCTCTTGGATGAGTCGTCCTGCGCTCTGGGGTAATTTTGGGCGGCCGGCCACTCGTGGGAAGGTTCACCACTGTTCCATGTTTCGCCATTTGTGGATAATGGCCTCACTGTGGTTCGCTGGATTCCCAAAGCTTTGGAAATGGCTTTATAACCCTTTCCAGACTGATAGATCTCAATTACTTTCTTTCTCAATTGTTCCTGAATTTCTTTGGGTCTCGGCATGATGTGTAGCTTTTAAGGATCTTCTGGTGGACCTTACTGTGTCAAGCAGTCCTATTTAAGTGATGCCTTGATTGTGAACAGGTGTGGCAGTAATCAGGCCTGGGTGTGGCTAGAGAAATTGAACTCAGGTGTGGACAACCACAGTTATAGTATGTTTTAACAGGGGGGGCAATCACTTTTTCACACAGGGCCATGATGGTTTGGTTTTTTTCACCTTTAATAATAAACACCTTCATTTACAAATTGCATTTTGTGTTACTTGTGTTGTCCTTGACTATTGTTTAAATTGGTTTGATGTTCAAAACACTTAAGTGTGACAAACATGCAAAGGAACAGGAAATGAGGAAGGGGGCAAACACTTTTCAAAACCACTGTATATATATATATATATATATATAAAATTTCATTAATAGGACATCTATGTTTTGAAGAAAACCATTCAATCCTGTACGGCTCGCTTCAACCCCCTTTATACATTCGTGAAGGTTTTTTTGGTTCATCCTGTGTAGCATTAAATATCAAACATCTTAAAAGGTGTGTGTGTCATACCTGACACCTAGATGAACACTTTCTAGTTGGTTGTGTGACTGTACATCATTCCCTTCAAATACTATTGAGCTTGTGTACGGGCCCATGCAGTAATAAAATACATGACAATATTTACATATGATTTAATAGTTTATTTTGTTAAATATCAAACATCTAAGAGGTGTGTACCATAGCTGTCACCTACATAAACACTGTGCAGTTGGTTGTGTGACTGTCAGCCAGTCCCTTCAAATGCTATTGAAGTTAGAACCGTGTGTAACGATGTCGTATGGAACTTTAGAGACGGTCCCTTAATTTCCGCGTTTCTGCGAATATCGAACTTCACACCACCCACTTTATTCCAGATCTACACGTTCCTCCAAAATAATAAGGAAATCATTCCATTTAATGAATGTAATAAATAATTGAAGAACGTTTAAACTGCATTTAAAACAGCATTTTATTTATGTATTTAATTATATAAACAATTATTCATTAACAGATTATTTATATATATATATATATATATATATATATATATATATATATATATATATATATATATATATACACACACACATTATTTTAACTGCTCCGCGCGGTTCCAGTGAGGCCCCGCCCCCATTACGTCATCACGCTGCGCCAGAGGAAGCACTGTTGGCGCCAAAGACTGGGAAGCGTATCATTACGCGCTTTTGCTGCAATAACAACAAAAAGTTAATGACAGCTGCTGAAGATGGTGAGTTGTTTTGTTACTCTTCTCTTAGTTTAAACGTGGACGCTGTAGCTGACCTGCACGGCCGTGCACCGGGGCGTATCCGCGCCGTTTCGGAGAATAAAAGCAGAACCTGCACCACAGCACTTAGAGCTAATAGCAACTTTCAGTGGGCGCATTTCAAATGGCGCAGTTTTCCCTGTGTCGGTGTGCACTTCATAGGGAAGGAAATAATGGCTTCCAGGCCACGTGTTGAGCTGTAAATATTCAGCGAGAAGACATTTGTGATGAGCACAGCAACACAGCACAACACAACAGCACAACACAGCACAACAACACAGCACAACAACACAGCAGCACAACACAGCAGCACAACACAGCAGCACAACACACACAACAGCACAGCACACAACAACACAATACACAGCACAACACAACAACACAGCACAGAATACAACACCACAGCACACAACAACACAGCACATGCCAACGCAACAAATCACAACAGCAAAGGACAACCGCACAGCAACACAACACAGGACAACACAACAAAGCACAACACAGCACAACCGCACAGCAACACAGCACAACCGCACAGCACAACGACACAGCACACAATACACACAGCACCACACAGCACAACAACACAGGACACAAAATCTGATGATGTTTTAGGTCATGTTTATACAGATATATATGAAATTCTAAAGGGTTCACAGTCTTTCAAGTGTAGAGAAGTCACGGTGATGTGATGCATATGCTCAGAAGATAAATTGTTCAGTCGAGTCTCTCTTTTTGAATCGAGGAAGAAATAATCCGTCTCACTGCACCTTTGTTCCCGTGACAGGATATACGCAGGTTCTTCGCGCCAAAGCCTGGCCACGGCGGCAGCAGCAGCACCGACGACGAGCCGAAGAATAAAAAGAAACCCGCGTCCAAGGTTCAGGTTAGAAACGTAGCTTAGTTTTTTTTAGTGACGTCCCATTAGAATTGGGTATCTTTGATCTTTCCTCTTTTCTCACTTGCTCAGAATACAAGCTCCAAATTGGAGGAAAAACGAGCAGCCAAAAGGAAGAAGAGGGTCATCGCTGATTCAGGTGCAGTGCAGATTCCTCGTTATTTTTGGGTCAGTGCATAACGTGACATTAGGGATGCATCGAAACGGATACTGGTATCACTAATCCCCTGGTTACTTAATAAATGGTTGCTCCTTGTCATATTTCTATCAAGAAGTACCAAAAAAAACACGTACTTGTATTCGGTATAAAGAAAATGCTATCGATGCATCCCTATGTGGAGGTGATGATGATGATGATGGATGTTTCAGGCTTTCTGTAGGTCTTCCCTGTTTTATTTGATGACATCATGACTGTCTCTGTATTTCTCCCATGTGGCAGATGAGGAGGAAGAGGAGAAGAAAGGAAAGAAAAGCTCTAAAGAGAAGCCTGCGGCATCCGGGAAGAAAGATCCCGTGACTTATGTTTCTGATTCAGGTGAGGGATGTCTTGGAAACAGACCGTATGGTTTTTTCAGATCTATAAATATTTGGACATTCAGAAAGTTATTGTTATTTTAGCTGTCTATCCATTCTGTTTCAAATCAGGCGAACCGTGTAGGAGTTACTGCACTTCCTATATGTGCCCCGCCCCCTTCTTCTATTATTGTGTTTTTATTCACGCATCAATTCAGTCACAAGTAAGCAGATAAAAGGTTTAGAGTTTCAGGTGTGGAATTTGCATTTTTGTGTTAACTCCTCAATAAGAAGTCCAAAGAGCTGTGCCTGAGAGTGAAGCAAGCGATCACAAATCTAAAACATCAAAATATCAAAAACCCATCAGAGAGATTAGCTGATGCACCGGTGAGCTCAGGAACACCGATGGAACAGAAGACTGTGGTTGATGAATGAAGAATTGTTTCCCTGGCGAAGAAAGCTGGCCAGATCAAGAACAGCAGCTGGCCAGATCAAGAACACCCTCTAGGAGGTAGGCGTGTCTGTGTCAAACTCCACGAGCAAGAGATGACTTGGCTGGAGTAAATAAATAGTAAAAATAGTGTATTTGACCGATAACGGAGTCATACCTGCCGATGACTGATTAATCAACTGATAGTTTTTTTAAATCAATACTGAATAAAAACAACACTCAAAGTCAAACATTGGCGAACTTTATTGCAAAAATAATCAGAACAGACGGTACAGTGAAAATGTACTGTACTTTTTAAAAGTAGAGATATCCAAAATGGATTAAAAAAACACTTCAAATAACACAACAAAATTGGTCACGGATAGTTTTTATTTCGCCTCTAGAGGCCGCTCTAGGACTGTAATAATGTCAGAGGACGCTTCTCATCCGCTCCTGCGACGGACTGTTTTGATTTGAGTTTGCCGAAAACAGCTGAAGGAAAGCCTGAAGCAACATCCTATGGACAGATGAGACAAAGATCAAGTTGTACCAGAGTGATGGGAAGAGAAGAGTATGGAGAAGTTAAGGAGCCACTCATGATCTGAAGCGTACCGACTCGTCTTCTAGCGTGGGTGTCAACGGCTGCCACTGTTCCTTTAGTATTTATTGATGATCTGAGGATGAATTCTGAAGTATATAGGGCTGTATTATCTGGACAGATTCAGCCTGATGCTTCAGAACCAAACTCACAGTCTGCACTGTGAAGCGCCGGCCAACGGCGCAAAAAAAAGCATACTTCGTAAGCAGCCCTGGACCGGCAAAAGCACTGGATTGTTCTACAGTGTCCAAGTCGGTCACCTGACCTGCATTTCACTGAAGGTAAAACTGAACGCAAACGCCCCAAGAGGAAGCAGGAAGTGAAGACTGCTGCAATAAAGGCCTGGCAGAACACCAGCAGGAAGGAAACCCAGCATGTAGTGGTGGTGATGTCTGTGGGGTCCAGACTTCCACCAAGTTTTAAAAATGACAATTGAATTTTATGTCGGGTTGCCAGTTATTTTTGGACCACATATAAAAAGTGCTGTAATTCCTACACCGTTTACCCAAATTTGGTGCGAATACCCTTAAAATAAATCTGCGTTATGTAATTGTATATTCGAATGCAAAATATCGTGGTAGACAGCTGTATTAACACTAAGCTATAATGTCCAGTGACCGTATTGACCAGCTCTGTCCTGTTGTTCCAGACTCTGATGAAGCCTTTTTGTCGCTGAAAAAGTCCTCGAAACTCAAAGAGAACGGCTGTAGCCGCGAGAAAAAGGCCTCGGACTCGAAGGAGACAGAACCGAAGCAGGTAAAAACGCCTCCTGTTAAATCTCCGAGCGCGACGGGAGAAGCGAAGAAGAATGCGTACTCGGTGCGACCGCACCCAAACACATCCCCACCTCTGTGTTCGATTTCTTCGGGAGCTCCGCGGCCAAGAGATCAGAGAAGAAGCTGGTGGCCAGCACGAGCACCAAGAGGAAAGCGGTAAGCACATCAGCCGAGCTACAATCTCCTTCATTCATTCGTCCATTGATTGATTGAGAAGATGATCGGACAGGAAAGTTCGAGAAGCGCTAGTAGGTTATTCTTCACTTCATGTTCAGAGCAGATGGTGCGACGGAGCGAAACGCCACAAAACATACAGTGGATATAAAAAGTTTACACACCCCTGTTAAAATTGCAAGGTTTTTTTTTTTTCTTTTCTTTTTTCTATTTTTATTGTGAAACTGTAGTGTTTGGAGTCGTAATATTGATCTCGCTCCGTATAAACCGACGAGTGTCGTGTCTCCTCCAGCCTACACGAGATACCGACGGAGCACGCGATGACGACGAGGCCGTCGCTAAGCGATTACAGATGGACGAGGACATGGAGGTGAGTTAGACCCGCTCGTATGATCAGGGTAAATCGTTAAGCGTGTGGAGTTGCAGCTTTGATCTGTGTACCAGCTGCATTATAGAGCTTTCCCCCCCTCCTGACATATTTGAACAGCTTAGATCTGTTTAATCGGCTCTGTTATCTGTCGTCCTTGTGAACGATTTTAGATTTATTGTCTTAGAAATATGAAATGTTGTGTGTGTGTGTTTGTAAAGTCTTAACATTTGCGTATGGTATTGAGATACAGCGGAATCGTGTGTGTGTGTGTGTGTGTGTTAGTTGGAGAAGCAGATCCACGAAGACGAAGAGTTTGCTCGAACCCTGGCCATGTTTGACGAGGCCCCGATGTCTAAAAAGGTAACTCAAATGTGACGTCCACAGGCATTCACTAGGCATTGATTCAGTTTCTCTCCAGCTTATGAAGATTCAATTCTAAAGCAGTTCATCTTGATGCCATCTCAATTATTTTGTTTCTATTTGTTTTGGCTCCTGCTTTAATTCCGTTATGTCTGCTTTAATCAGAAATATTTGGTAGTTTTAAAACTTTTCTACATACAATATAGAACTTCATTGTTGTTTCCTGCATTACTGCAGCGTCTTTTATGAATTGTGATCAGTTCTTTTTTTCCCCATTCAGAACATTTTCTTGTTTTTTTTTTTATTTTCAAATGGTTTTTCATTCCTCTTCTATTACAATTCAATCCAAAAAATTTTATGTTTTTAATATTGTAAGACAATAATCTTTATAGTTATGTTGAGCGTTGTCGTTTGTAGAACAAGTTATTTCCTGTTGTAAAGATTGTACTATTGGCTCGTCTGTTTTTGATGTTAAGGTCTGGTTAAAAAGCCGCCGGTTGCCTGTAGTTCGTCCGTCCTCGAGCAGGATGCTGGGGGTGACCCGAATGCCTGAAAATAGTTTTTTTCCCCCCACATAATTGTTTTGACGTCAGGTGTTCTGTAACGTTTCTTTTATTGGATTTTTTGTCAGGCTCGCGTGGACTCGCGTTCGCCCTCGAAGACCGGCTCTCAAGCGAACGGTGCAGGTGTCAAGCGTGCGCCGAAGGAGCCTTCACCGAAGAAGAGTCCTGTAAAAGCCAGTTCCAAACTGGCTCTGATGAAGAAACGAGCCGACGAGGAGGAGGAGGAGCGGCGGAAGAGTGCGAAGGAGGAGGAGAAGAAAAGCAAACTCGTCATCTCCCCGAAGAAAGAGCCAATCGCACGAGCTTCGTCAGAGGCGGCGGCCACACCCAAAACGGGCGTTTCGGCAGGAAGCGCCAAACGCATTTCCACACCCAACAGTGGAGGAGGAAGTAACAAAACCTCTCCTACGAAACCAGAGGTAAGGAAATATCCAAGAAAGAAAAGACATCCAGTGCACAGTTTCAATTATTATTCTTATAATCTTGCATTAAAATGATACGTCTATATGTTCAGTGATAAGTTTATTAGGGTGAATAGTTGTTTTTAATTAACATAATACCACACTGGCGCTTTTAAGATGAAGTGATGGATAGGAAAAGTACATCTGAAAGCAGTTTACTACAAATAAATGAAAACTGAGTTGGATATAACTAGTTACGAGTACACAACAAATATTGTAATATTGCAGGAATGTTACATCAGCTTTGCCTATCTATTTATTTATTTGTCCTGCATTTAAATGTAATTCCAGTGCAGATTTTTCTTTGATTGCGTATTTCAGAATTGCATTTCTTAAACCGTTTTCTGGTTTATTTCTCGTGACTCTCGACAGACCAGTCCGGAGGACTCGGAGAGGAAGCGCATGAACTCCACGGCGTATCGAAACTTCCTGAACCGGGAAGGACCTCGCGCCCTGGGCTCTAAAGTGATTCCGCAGGTACTAAAACCCTCACACGTACGTGTACACGTTGCTCACAAGACAAGTTTTATGTAAGATCTGCAGCTGGTATGAAGGCGGAGTCATTGCGGAAGAGACTACTCCCATCGTGAGAGAAAGGTTTCATCATGAGATAAAATTGAAACCTGCCTTGATTTGCAGATTCACTCATAATAGAGACAAGTGGACCCAAACCATGTTAGCAATATAATATTTTATATATATATATATATATATATATATATATATATATGTAAATAAATAATGTATGTATATATATCATTATTAATCATTCTTGGGTTCACAAACTTTAACACTATTAAGTTTTTTGTGTGGGTAAGTTGGTGTGTTTTTTTTTTTTTTTTTTTTTTTTTTTTTCAAACCCCAACCACCCACAACCCCAAAAAAAAAAAAAAAAAAAAAAAAAAAAAAAACTTTATTTTCGGAAAACCACGTACCTGGTGCTGGGCCGAGACAGCGGAGCCTCCAAGACGGAGAAGGTCTGAAAACTCTTCTCATCTCGATCGCTCAGCTTTTTCTGTAATCTCCTCCTCCCGCTCCTGCTGTTGTTCTCTCGCCTTCGATTCATAACGTTGCGAAATAAAACCCCGGTGTGTTTTCTGTTGCTCTGTTTCTCAGGCACAGAGTTTTGGCACCAAGATCATAAACGAGGACGAGTTACTGGAACTGATCCGAACCAAACCGGGCAAAAAGTCCAAATACGAGATCGCTGCAGAAGCTGAGGTTTGAAACCACGCACACCGTGAAAAATGTTTTATTCATCACTGCAAAACCTCTTTGGAAAATGATAGCTTAGACAGGCTTAGTAGCGAATAAATGAATAATTACGCGTAATTATTCAACCTTCCAGCCAAATTTTGGTCAATTTCATTTTTGAAATGGCCCACAGGAGACTGCCTGTTAATTATTCCAGCAGTGCTCACTCCAAGTTGTTTGATTTGAGCAGAATACAGTTATACAGTTTCTCTGAACTGTTTTACACCCGGTCTGATGTCACGGTGTCAGGAAAGGTCTGATAAGCCGCTTGGTTGAAAACATTGCACTGCAATCCATTTCACTCGCGGGCATTAAATCAAATATATTTTCTCTCATTGAATGTTTTTCACAAGTTCGACGTCTGTTGATTTATGGAGGCATAAATATGATGTTTGGCCTGTTTATTCACGTCAGTGAGCCACAGCTACCATCCTCTTTTTTTTTTTTTTTTTTTTTGTTTCCCTTCCTGATCTCTTTCGAAGTTAGCAAGACAGCGCATGGCAGCTTGTTGTGCTATTGAGAAACTGCAAAGTCCTTTGACCCGTGTCGGAAAAACCTAGTTACAGCTTTACCTCCGAGTGTTTACAAAGCATTGACCGTGTAGACTCCTTCCCTAAATGAACTCAGAGGAACTTTCATTACATCAATAATTGCACTGTTGTAGAAAATGATGCCACACAACATACAGTACACATGGATATCGGAACACTATCTGCTCATAGGGGTGGGTGAGATGACAAAATTATACCATGATGATATCTTGAAGATAGTGTAATATCTCAGAAAAAGTATACGTGAGAGAATTTATCCTGATACCAATGTTATATTGTCTAGAGATCGACCGATTGATCGGTTTTGCTGATTAATTGGCAAGGATAATGGGTTGCTGGAACTATCGTTTATCAGGCAAAAAACCACACCGATTGTTTTTCACAGTTGCTTCTGTTGCGGAGCAGCTTAGAAGAGCGGTACGAGAGCGGCCTCTAGAGGCGAAATAAAAACCGTCATTGATTCATTTTGTTGTTGTATTTGAAGTGTTTTTGATTCATTTTGCATGTCTCTACGTTTATTTGCTACGTTTTGGTTCAGTTTGCATGTGTAGCTTTTATTTACTTTAACGTTTATTAATAGTTCATGTATATTGAACAATGTAAATGTTTATTTCAGTAAAATAAAAGTACAGTACGTTTTCATGGTACAGTCAGTACTGTTTATTTTTGAAATAGCGTTCGGCAATATTTTATCTTTGTGTGTTAGTTTTTAAACCGAAATCGTATCGGTTGATTAATCGGTTATCGGCAGGTACCGCCCAGCTTAATTATCGGTATCGGTAAAATACACTGTCAACCTGTAATATTGTCATATTGCCCAGCCCTATCTGCTTGTGTTTGAATCACACTAATGCTGTAGAGTAGAAGACGTTTAAGTGTCCACACCTTTCTGTATTTCAGAGTAAAGGCACTAAATCAAGGAGCCTGGACTCTAAAAGCAAACGCACCCCTCCAGGGCGCAAAGTCTCACCCGATAAACCCTCCGCAAGCAAGAGCAGTCCCTCACCGGGGAAGTCTAAGCCATCTTCCTCTTCTACCCCTGGAACTTCTAGAGCTTCCCGCCAAGGCTCTTCATCCGAGGTCAGAAAGACTCTGGAGTTTGGTGCAGGGAAAAGCACGCCCTCTGTGGCGGGGGATGACTGCAGCAGTTTGTTGTGGGTGGATAAGTACCGCCCCCGCAATCTGAAGAATCTTATCGGGCAGCAGGGAGAGCAGAGCTGTGCCAATAAGCTACTGAGGTGGCTGAAGAACTGGCATAAAACTTACAGCGGCAACGCGAAGCCAACAGGTGTGTGAGTGCGTGCACGTGATTACACGAAAGCTGTTCTCTTTGAAACTAGGATAAAGTAATACAATAACGTATAGTGAACGATTTTGCTGTGTGAATGTTTAAGTGCTTAAGTAGTCGCTACTTAAAGAGAAATATTAAATAGAATACAATAGTTATTTTAATTGATTACTAGTAAAAATAATGTGGAGAATTATGTAGAAATGTTTATATATGGATTGGCCTCATGTCAGTCATTTCATAGACACATGCCCAATGCCTCTTCGCATCCTCATAAATCATTTTGAGAAGTCGCACAGTTATTGAGCTACAGCTTGGCTTTCAAGTAGTTGCATGTCTGAGTGCACTTCCTTGCTAATGGTAACTGTTAGTTAGCAGGCTAACTCTAGTTGAATCGCCAAACGTTCAGGAGGCAGAGCTTTGTGCACATGGGTGGAAATGGGGGAATACTCAATGAAATTAAAACAAACATTTTTAAAAATCTTATTCAACTCCACCTATTTGTTTCCTTTTTATTATTATTATTATTATATATATATATATTTACATTTATATATATATATATATATATGTGTGTGTGTGTATGTATATATTTTTACAAATTTTTACCTAATGCACCTTTAAACCAGCCATAAGTAAAAACCTAATTATCTGCACAAGAAATCAGCTTGTCCCGGCCACCTGGACTACTGATTTGTCCACCTCTGCAGTGTGAGCCTGGTTTGCTGATAATGTGTCGTCTTGTAACATGCAGTGTGGGGGTTTTTTTTTTTCTTCTTCTTCTTCTGTCTCTAGATACATGTATCTGATTGTCTCTCGTGTTCTCGTTCTCTCTGCAGCTGCTAGGTTTGGGAAGTTCGGCGGTAAGGATGATGGTTCTGGGTTTAAAGCTGCTTTGCTGTCTGGACCTCCTGGTGTAGGGAAGACCACCACTGCTGCTCTTGTGTGCGAGGTTTGTGTGTGTGTATATATATATATGTATATATAAAAATAATTAAGTTTGTGAACTGCAACCGATCAAGCGTGTTTTTGTTATATTTTGATTTGATAAATAACACGTTTGGTAATTTACTTTATTATTAGGTTTCGATTAAGTGGAGCGGTCTGTGAATTAGCTGTTACTATAGAAACGAGAAGTGATTGTAACTTGAATTACAGGAGTAAAGACGGTTATTTACCACTGCTTCTGGTTTTGTGTGTGTGTGTGTGTGTAGGAGTTGGGTTACAGTTACGTGGAGATGAACGCCAGCTGCACCCGCAGCAAGAACAGTCTGAAAGAAGTAATCGCCGAGTCTCTGAATAACACGAGCATCAAGAACTTCTACACAGGTACTTCAGCTGTTCGTACACGATGTGCTACTAAGAATATATATTATATCTTTTGTTCTTTATATTAACATATTAAAGGCAAACGATGAAATTTTTTATTTGTGCCTTGTTTTAATTGGACTGCATTGCCACGTTACATACACTTCCTGTCATTACATCATCATCATCATCCATGCTGAATTTTACGATGCACGCATCATATAATACGGAAGCCATCCTACTCTGTGAATTGAAGACATTTCTACGCTCTAACCCAGGGCTTCTCAAAACTTTTTGACCCCTTTAACAGTAAAATAAATTCAGAACAGTACAGGTGTTTTCTCTCTAACTCCTTTCTAATGGAAGTCTCAAGGCATTTTTTCACTTGCATCATTAACCAATATACCGCTGCATATTTTAAACGTACAGCACTGCTGCTGCTTGCTGCAAGCACAAAGGATTATATTTGATATTTATGTAATGCAGAGAGTCTGTTTTTATGATTCAGAAGGTTTTTTTTTTGTTTTTTTTTTTTTTGTAAATCCGCAAACGTTGCAAGTGCATCGGGTGTGTTCGGTACATTTTTTTCCTGCTTACTCATGCAATCATGTGCCAGAAGGACAGTGTATAAAATCCTATGGATAGAGGTCAAGAGCTTCAGTTAATGTTCACATCAGACTGGGGGGAAAGCGTCTTCGTCTGTCGCGTGTTTGTTGGAGCCAGACAGCTCTGAGTATTTCGGGGATTTTCATGCACAGCAGTCTACAAAATAGTAGAGCAGAGCCGTTCTGTGGATGGAAACACCTTGTTGATGAGAGAGGTTCGAGGAGAAAGGTTCCAGCTGCATGGAAGTCTCCGGTTACTCACATAAGCACTCTGTACAGCCACGGTGAGCTGAAAAGTACCTCGGAAAGTGCAACACGTCAAACCCTGAGGTGGCTGGGCTTCAACAGTAGAAGATCTCTTCGGGTTCCACTCGTGTCCGCCAAGAACAGAACAGAAACGTGCACTACAGAAGGCACAGACTCACCAAAACTCGATTTATTTTTCTACCTCTAGAGCGATACGGTAAAAAGTACTTTGGCTTACTCGGCCATTCGGTGTCACGTGACTTTGCTTGGAACGAATGTACGATGGTCTAAGCTCTAAATCTTAGAGCTTGATTTACAGATACGTTTGGCATCAGAATTCATGACGGCGTTAATCATGTATGGAGTCCTCTAACAGGTGTCTGTAAACTGAGCTGCAGACGAAGTGGGTATAGATTAGATTGAAAAGGCTTCAGAAACGAGATTCGTTTGTTCAATTCGAAACGAAAGCATTGTGTGTGTGTGTGTTCTCAGGTGCATCTCAGACGGTCAGCGATAAACACGTTCTGATAATGGACGAGGTGGATGGCATGGCAGGAAATGAGGACAGAGGAGGAATACAGGTTTTTTGTTTGTTTGTTTGTTTGTTTGTTAAAAAAAAAAAACTTGCACAGTGTTAAACACCAAATAAAAGAGTTAACCCACCCGTATTTTAATCCATTTGTCTTCTGTGCGATGCCTGCAGGAGCTGATCGGTCTGATCAAAAATTCAAAGATCCCCATTATTTGCATGTGTAACGACCGCAATCATATGAAGATCCGCTCCCTCGCTAACTACTGCTTCGACCTGCGTTTCCACCGGCCTCGCGTGGAACAGATAAAGGTAGCGAAACGTCCTCAACCGCAGATCCGTTTGTCTCGGGTTAATCCGAGCAATCGACGCAAAAACGACGTAGAAAACCCTAGCGCGTTTCTTAATGTTCGCCTTTACACTGAAGTGTCCTTCCTCTCTTCTTTCTCACTAATCAGGGTGCCATGATGTCCATTGCTTTTAAAGAAGGTTTAAAGATCCCGCCCCCGGCGCTCAACGAAGTCATCCTGGCGGCAAATCAGGACATTCGACAGGTATGTTCCACCGCGGCTTTTTTCCGTCAAAGAGTGTTTAGATGGAGCTTGGGCTGGGAAATATTATATAATGTCGATTTCATAATAAATCGTGTCCTCTGTAGACTACGAAACAGAAATTTTCATGAGTCATATTTATTATGTGCTTTGAGTGATTTTTAAAAAGAAATAGATAACATCTGTTTTCTGGCCGTTATTTATTTTTATACCTCTGCCACTGGGTGGCGTCATGTTTTTAGGTTGTGCGTCTGCACAAATGAGATTTTCCGCCATCTTGGATTTTTTTCTTCTTCAAAAAACTGTTTGTTTTTTTCATTAATCCTACAAATATTGTCTGTAATGTGCCAAATAGGACGTGAGGCTGTGTCTCAGCAGCATCCGTGCACGCTGAGACAAACATTGGTAGACATTCTCAGGACCGTGCCCCAAGACTAATTCGACTAATCTTGTTACTGTGCCACTTGCTGGTCAAAAGTTACAATTACATGTCTAAATATGCTTCCATCCAAGTGCCATTTATTGCTACTCCGCCTCCAAACTCTGCCCAATCATCACCAAATTTGATTCAGATCATCTTGAGTCCTGTCTAAACTTTTGCCTAAAGTTCTAGCAGTCCTTTCCTGCGATTGCTTAGGCAACAATTGTAGCGCGTCCGTGAATGTGCGGCTCACCGAGTCTGGGTGCTTGGCCCCCACGAAAATGCTGCTTGCAGCTTTAGTATGGACTTATCGTTATAATTAGCAGATGAGCTGATTTCGATTTTGGAATTGATCCAAACCGGTCCAAAGGTCATAACAAGGAGAAATGTAGCTTTAATAGCTTCCTTCTTGTTTGAAGTGTATTACAAGGGTATTTGAGCGATACAAGTTAGTAACTAGAAGGACTACACTCGGTGGGGGAGGCGTCCATCCGACAAGTTCTGCTTGTTTCCTCATGAAATGATTTGTAATAATGGTGGACGTTATATTGTCACGCATGTTGTGTTTTGTGAAAATATTGCAAGGTCCCGAAGCTAAATCACACCAGGGTCAACCTCATCCAGGGCCATGAAATAAATCAGATAGATACAAATCTGTTTTGGTACAAATAATAATCATGCTGGTGCTTCTGCAAATCTAACGTGCGAGAAATTTTAAAACCTATTTAAATCTCGATGGAGGGGGGAAAAAAAAAAACAACAATCTTTGTTTAGTACTTATAAATGTGTTTTCGTATAGCTTTATAATATAGTTTTGTATTGTTTGTGATATCACTTTTATCCAGGTGCTGCATAATTTGAGTATGTGGTCAGCCACGGACAAGGTCATGACCTACGATCAAGCAAAAGCAGACGCTAACAAGGCCAAGAAGGACATGAAAATGGTCCCAGCTTCCACACATTCATATCACATTCATACACACACACTCACATCATGGTAGACGTACCAAAAGCGTCCTCCTGAAAGTGTGTGTTTGTTTCCAGGGACCATTCGACGTGTGCAGGAAAGTGTTCGTCTCAGGTGAAGAGACCGCCCACATGACCCTGATTGACAAGTCGGACCTTTTCTTTCACGATTACTCGCTGGCACCGCTGTTCGTCCAAGAGAACTACATACACGTTCGGCCTGCCGCCGCAGGGTAGGACGCGCGCACAAAGACTTTACGCTGATACACATAATGACGTATTAAAATGTACCGTGTACAGTCGCTTTGTAAATTCATGTTTCATTGCTTGTTCCATGGTGGTGTGTGTGTGTGTGTCAGGGGAAATCTGAAGAATCATTTAGTGTTGCTGAGTAAAACAGCCGACAGCATCTGCGATGGAGATTTAGTGGACAGACAGATCCGTTCTCGCCAGACCTGGTCTCTGCTACCCACACAGGTACATACACACACACTGTTTCCTTATGTGTGAATGAACAGCAGTTATGATTAGACCTTTTTATCACAAGTAGTGGTGGACAAGTCATAAATTCATTAGCGAACGCTCTGGGGAAGTGTGCTCTAATGTCCCATTACATTACATCACATCTTCAGGATATTATTAGATTCTGGTTTGCTGCTTTATTATTTTCTCAGCTGTGGGGTGAGTGTGTATTGTAACACAGGAGAGTTATATAACGGCTTTTATGCTGGACCCGAGTCTGGAAAGGTTATCTGTGCACACTATTTAATCTGCCTAGGAAAAAAAAAAACCCAGAAGGATGTGTTGTACAGCTGTGGGTGGGATCCGGAGCAAGTGCTATATTTCCAGCCTACCGAGCCTACTTCTAAAGCCAGACAACTAAGATAAAAAAAAACCCTAATAATCCCCCAGGCTAGTGATTTTTCCACCGTGATAACAATCAGAATTTAATCATGGTCTCATTTATTTAGCCGTAATAGATTGCGGTATTACATATTCGAGAACTCTGAAGGATACATTCTCAGTGTGATTAGGGACCAGCTACACTTAAAGTCCTTAAAGTTGATGAAGAGAACCTAATTAAACAAACGAGACAAAAATATTATACTTGGTCAAATTAGAAAATTATCCAATATTACATATCTGTGAGTGGTGTACAAAAGTATGTGAACGTATGCTTTCAGTATCTGGTGTGACCCTCTTGTGCAGCAATAACTGTAACTAAACGTTTGGGGTATCTGTTGATCGGTCCTGCACATCGTCTTGGAGGAGTTTTAGTCCGTTCCTCAGTACAGAACAGCTTCAACTCTGGGATGTTGGTGGGTTTCCTCACATGAACCGCTCGCTTCAGGTTCTTCCACAACATTTCTATTGGATTAAGGTCAGGACTTTGACTCAGCCGTTCCAAAACATTCACTTTATTCTTCTCTAACCGTTCTTTGGTAGAACGACTCGTGTGTTTAGGATCGTTGTCTTGCTGCATGACCCACTTTCTCTTCAGATTCAGTTCATAAACAGATGTCCTGATATTTTCCTTTAGAAATCGCTGATATTCCAAATTCATTGTTCTATCAACGAGGGCGAGTCGACTTGGTCCAGATGCAGTAGAACAGGTCCAAATCATGATCCTACCACCACCATGTTTCACAGATGGGATAAGGATCTTATGCTTGAACCTCATGTTTTCCTTTCTCCAAACATAACGCTTCTCATTTACAACCATAACGTTCTCTTTTGGTGTCCTCCGTCCACAAAATATTGTTACACTAGACTTCTGGCTTGTCCATGTGACCTTTAGCAGAGTTGGGTGTAAAGCGTTACTGTAATCGAATGACTTTTTTCTGATAACGCAGTAATGTAACGCGTTACATTTTAAAATGTATACAATTTGATTAGTTACTGATGTCAATAGTTACGTTACTTGCGTTACAAATTTGTTGTTAAGAAAGCGATATTAAGTGAAATGCATTTTAAAATAAATCGATTTTAGATTTTTTTTATTTTCCACTTGGAGACCAATCAGTTTACAGGAAAATATGTGGAAACACTCGTGTCCTATTGGCTGACCATGAGAGGAAAAATGGTTATCCGCTGTTTTTTTTCTTTTTTAAACTAGTAAATGGATTGATACGGTAACATCCTCTGATGCTGAGGAGGAAAATAAGATGTGTGTATTTCTATGAGTTCCAGGTTACGTGAACATGATACGAGTAGAGCATAAGGAAAGATTATGTACTTTGCATGTCGCTGTAGCAGCGAAACCCCTACAATGATCGCTGCTTAGCTGTGCCTCCCCTTGGCTAGCGACACCAAACTAGCCTAGTTAGAAAGGTTTGATAGTTTATCAGTCTAGTAGTCCTACAAACAGTGACAAACACTCGAGGCAGGTTTTATGATAAATCCAACTTTTTCTGATCATGTCGCACACTGACGCGCGCCAGAATTACTGAAAGAACCAGGAGATTTCAATTTGTAGTGTATTTTTGTGGGTTCGATAGTGTAGGTCTAGTGTAGTGTAGGTTTTGATACTTTTACCTGAAAGTAATTAGTAATCTGATACCTTTTTACACTTTTAATCAGATTACAAGTTTAAAGTAGTAATTAGTCGTCTGTAGTTGATTTGCTTTATTTTTTTTGAGTAACTTACCCAACACTGATCTTTAGCAAACTGTAGATGGGCAGCAACGTTCTTTTTGGAGAGCAGTGACTTTCTCCTTGTAACCCTGCCATGCACACTGTTGTTCAGTGTTCTCCTGATGGTGGACTCATGGACATTAACATTAGCCAATGTGAGAAAGGACTTTAGTTGCATAGAAGTTACCCAGGGTTCCTTTGTGACCTCGTGGACTATTAGGCGTCTTGCTCTTAGAGTGGTCTTTGTTGGTCTCCACTCCTGTGAGGGTAACAATGGTCTTGAATTTCCTCCATGTGTCCACAATATGTCTGAGTGTAGATTGGTGGAAGTCCAAACTCTTTAGAGATGCTTTTGTAACCTTTTCTATCGACTCTCTTTCTGAGGTCCTCAGAAATCTCCTTTGTTCGTGCCATGATACACTTCCACAACCATGTTTTATGAAGATCAGACTCGTACGTTACGTGAGCTGCAGTAATCGTATTCAAGCTCACGCTTCTTCGTCTGAAAAAGTTACTTTCTCTTTATAACGCTGAATGTCCTCAAGGCTCATCTTCAGGCACTACTTATTTTTGCTGTATCAAAAATGTCATAGTATCACATTCGATTGCTTGCCGTATATACTATGTGTTTTGTTTTTTTTTACTTTTATATTTGCAGGAATACAGACTCGGTGTATAAGCTTAATTATTCCGAATTTGTGTTTCTGGTGTCATTATACAGGTCAGACAATGAAACCTTGTTTATATTTCTTCAGTGAACTGTGTGTCTGTGTATCATCCAGGCAATCTATGCCAGTGTGCTGCCTGGGGAATTGATGCGCGGTTATATGAGTCAGTTTCCCACGTTTCCCAGCTGGCTGGGGAAGTTCTCATCCACGGGCAAGCACAGTCGAATTGTACAGGAGCTGTCCTCACACATGAGTCTGAAGTGAGTGCTTCACACACACACACACACACTTTCACTCTCGTAGCTATTCGGGGTTCTTTTTGGGGTTGTTGGATATGTACACATGGTAGATACGCCTGAAAAGAAACCGTCACTGGGTTCTTATGCCACGGAGTGTCAGAAGGTGTTCATTTGATGTATCTGTCTCGCAGTGGTGCCAGCTCAGTGCGCGCATACATTATTGTTTCTATAGTAACAATTAACACAGGGATTTGTAGGGTGGACGCTCGGCGTACCAAAATTTGAACTCGCTTTTGCGCAGAAATGCTTCAAATATGCCTCGTTTATACTCTCTTCCTGTCTTGAGTCGTTTCGTTGCATGCTCTCAGAACCTGCGATCCTAGTAATATTGCCATCCTCGCTCCGTAGGACACTGAGCAGCAAGGATGCTGTAAATCTAGACTACCTGCCCTACCTGCGTTCCGCCCTGCTGGAGCCCCTGCGGTGTCGTGGGGCAGACGGAGCCGCTCAGAGCGTGACGCTCATGGACGACTACGACATCGTCAAAGAGGATTTCGACAGCATCATGGAGATCAGTACATGGGGCGGACAGGCCGATCCGTACTCCAAGCTCGACTCCAAGGTATGAAGATCCACTGCAGTGTGTTCTGTTTTATGGCTGTGGCACGTTCGTCTCCGGTTTCTTATAGAGTTCCTGTCAGTTCGGGAATTATCGTCACCTGGGGTAGATGGGGTGAAATGGTTGTGAAAAAACAACCTGCGGAAAACTACTCGAATTGGCGAAATCGCAATTGTATGAAATTGTTTCGCACGGTCGTTCCGCATTGATGTTTGTTTGGTAAACGAGACCTTTTAGCTGCACTCATGTTCGAAGAGGGCTCCGTCTCGGCCCGAATCTGCAGAAAATCTGCGGTCATTTTGAAAACTTGCATGCTCCACTATTTAGCGTTCAATTCTGCGATGGGAAAAACCGCATAATCCTGGAATGCCTGAAAATCTAACTGAAGGATCTTCCTGTTTGTATTACTTTTTTTTAAACATCACCTGATTGTTTAGGAGCTCTTAAGCAGTCAGCCATGACTCCTCCTCTTTCACCATAAGGTATAAGTATAAGGGGACAATCATAAGGCCAAATTTCCTCTTCCAGCAACATGAACATTTAAAGAATACAAATGAAATTTGGTGGTTAAAAGCGTCCGTATGCCAGAAGAGTGTATGAGTGCATGGTTAAAAGGGTAGAAATTTCTCCCAAGGTTCACAGTTGGAGTTTTGCAGAAGATGGTAGCATTTTTATGGTCACCGTGTCTCAAAGTTGAGATGAAGTGAATCTAAAATTAGACCCCATCATCTTCATGCCTAAAGAAAGCCTTTTTTGACCACGAACATGCACCTGGAGATCGTTAGATGCTACTGGAACTTTTTTACAGGAACCGAGTTCTGTTCAGATGAGCGAAAAGTAGAGGAGAGAACAATGTGGAGTTGTTTTTCCTCCAAAGTCCCTGAGAACCTCGTTAAAATACATTGCATCATGAAGTACCAGGAGATTTTGGATGAAAATCTGTCTGCCTTTGATTAGAACCTACATCTGGCTCGTGGTTGGATCTTCCAGCAGTATATTAATCTAAAGCATGCATCCAAATCCACAGTGAAATGGTTAATTGACCATCATTGCAGTTATTTGTTTACAGGGATCATTACGGTGCAGAAATGACAACGCTGTGATGTCATTTTAACGCGCAGTCAATGCCTTTTTCTCCGCAGGTGAAAGCTGCATTCACGCGGGCTTATAACAGGGAGTCCCACTTGACACCGTACTCACTGCAGGTAGTAAAGAAGGGGCGCAGAGGAGCAGTCGAACCTGATCTGAGTTTAGACAGTGACCTCCAGGGACAGGAAGAGGAGGAGGAGGAGGAGGAAACTCTTAATATGGATGCCATGATCAAGGTGAATTACACAACACCAATGTTTGGCTGATTACTTCATTACTAACTTTACACTGTTCACGTTCATTATTATTATTCATTTTAACTTGTTGATTAGTTTTCTTTATCAGCAGCTCTGGCAGTAGTGATCTTCTCATTCGAACATGTTATCGTTTCTATAGTAACTTCCACAGGGACTTGTATGGTGGATGCTCCACATAAACAGTTTAAAAAAAAGAATGTTGGTATGTTGAGGTTTTCTTTGAGATGTTTATTAAGCATTTTTGGAAGGAGTGTGTCTCCAGTGTTGTTCAGGAGTTATAACGTAAGGGGTAAAATGAACTAACTTTAAACACTTAAACGTAACTATAGACTAGAGGTCGAGCGATTGATCGGTTTTGACGGTTACCACCGATAACCGTTTTCCGGAACTATCAAAAATCCACACCGATAGTTTTTCCCGGTTGCGTCTGTTGCGAAGCGGCCGAGAAGCGTCTGTTGTCATTACTATACCGTGCAAGAGCTGCCCCTAGAGGCGAAATAAAAACTGACTAATTTTGTTGTTATTTGAAGTGTTGTTTTTTTTAAACTATTGTTATTATTTTGGATATCTCTACTTTTTATTTGTTATTTGGAGTGTTACTTGTTGGTTCAGTTTGGATATATATCGTTTATTTAAATTAACATTAATTAATGGTTCATATATATATATATATAGATATATAGATGTGTTTTTCATTTTAAAAAAGTTTTTTTTTTAAAATACTGTTGATTTTTGCAATAAAGTTCAGCAATATTTTAATGTTTTATTTAAGTGTTATATTTTCATTCAGTATCAGTTTTAAATGAGTCAGTTCATGAATCGGTTATAGGCAGGTAGGTTCCGCCCAACTTAATGGATTTTACCGATAACTGTCAGTCGACCTCTACTATAAATGGATACGTTTGATGAAATTTTCTTTTCTTTTTTTTTTAAATGTAATCGTTCACACATTGCTGTGGTTTCAGTGGAGTAAAATGTTGGTGTAGCGACAGTAACCTTGGCTGCATCACATACCCTGTTGTTAATTATGTTTCTATCAGCGCATGACCTGTTGGGTTTTATTCCTTACTGTTAAAATCTAGAAAACTGCCCTCTAGTGTATAATCCACATTAGCCTGACTCTATAGTAGAGTCTATGTTATCATGTTTGTATTATCTTATCGGTGGATCTGTTGTTCTACCACTGAATACTCTTCATAAATCTCTCTCTCTCTCTGTCCTGACCCTACAGCAAAAGAAGGCCAAGCCCGCAAAAGAGGTCAAGCAAGAGAGCGCAAGGGATTCTGGAAAGGGCAAAGGCAAAGGAAAAGGCAAAAAGTGAAACCAGGCCTGCGCTGAGAAGAGTCACTGAGAAGAGTCGTTCAGAAAGGCATATTGTAAACAAGCGCTCGTTCCTCCTCTCTGTTAAGAACTCGAACGGCAGCCGAAGATCAGACCTTCCTAAGGCTATCGAAAGGTCAGTATTAACATGGAGCGAGCGGTGGAAAGAGGAGGCATTTTCAGCAATTAGAAACGAGTGGGCGGCCATTCCGTCGTCTCGCACTCGACTGGACAAGAAGGACGATAGAAACAGGAATCCCACACACACACACACACACACACACACACACACAGCACTCATTTACATGCACAAAGTAAAATTTTAAACCATCTGTGACATCAAACATCTCTCATCTCAGCCCTTATTCTCATTACACCTCCTATTTCTTATTCACTTGCAGCTCTTCTTAGGTTACATAAGCAGTTTGCATAAATCACATACTCCTCATGAAGACCATACACATTCGAATGGGTTTGAACTGTGAGCTGTAAATATATATATATGCGCTTTTGAACTCGTGTATATAATTTGATATTTAGTCAAATTTGAAAATTGCGGGAAAGAAAATCCATAAATTTTTTTTGCTTTGGGTTTTTTTTCTTTCCATAGACATTTTTTTTTTTTTACAAACCGACAGTGCACTGTACCGGCTTGTAGCATAGACTGTATACCACTTTGGATTTTCAGCAAGCAATTAAAGAGTTAAGTAATGTGATAGCGAGTTGGTGTGGTTAGTGATTTTTACCGGACTAACTTCATCTTTTATCTTTTCTCTTTGGGGATTTCGCATATACGATGTAACTTATAGATACAATCGTTGGCCATTTAATCAGGTAAACTTCTCATACATATACCGTGTTGAGTTTGTAGGTTTATAGTTAGTGACTGTATAGTCTGTTAATCACTCATCAACAAATGGATCACGTCCACAGCCGTGCCCAAAATATTTCTACTTATAAACTACAAAAACCCAGAAGTTCAGGTCCGTGCAGATCATCCCCCATCCACATGGGGGTGTAGCGATCACTCGATAATGGTGAGCAGCCTGAGCAGACAATTTTAGTATTTTTGTTTTGCCCCATCAAGTTCAATTTGAAACTTTTTAGTTCTGTTATAGATTGATATATATATATTTTTTAATTCTACGTGCTGTAATAGCAAAATGCCGTAATAAATACTTTTATAATAAAGCCTGCATCTCGTCTTATTTTTCTTTGTAACGTGGGATCACTGTTTATAATTGTCACTTGTTGCCATGGCTAATTTATTTGTAGCCTGCACCAGTCGCAAGATTCAGCTGCGATAAGCAGCGATACTGATTCAGCATCAGCAACTACTTGCCATTGATTTTGTTCTCCTGTAACGGAACACCTCGTCATGTTTTATACCTTAAATGTAATTCAAGGGAAGGAACTAATGAAATACACTAACTTGTGTTCTTTCGGCTGATCCAGTTAGGGGTCGCCACAGTGGATCCCCTTCCGTTGTCCACGTATTGATTTGTCATAGGGCATCTGGTGTAAAAACTTTTCTGAAGCGTTTATCTGGGGCTTAGGACCAGCACTAAGTGTGCACTCACCTGTGCGCACCCAGTGTGTGGGATTCAAACCCACCCACAATCCTGAGATCAAGAGTCCTATGCTTTACCAACTGAGCATGCTGGGTACCCAATTTAATCGTTTCGTATGAATCCATATTCAATCGGTTTTCCTTTGCTTGACTTTCTCAATGTTGTTCCACTGAGTTAGTCACTAGTTAGGTTGCGGAGCTAGCTGAGATGGATAGGTGGATGGGGGAAAAGGTCTTTTTATTGCTGAGCTCCTATGCTAGTGCAGTTAGGATAGTGAAGGTATATAGATGGATAGATGGATAGATAGATGGATAGATATAGAAGAGATGAATCAATTCCAAATCGGATTTATTGAGGACAATCAGAATGTTAAGGGCAGTAGACAGAAATGTCATACTTATAAAAGTGTATATATATGTGAATAAATCATTTTATTGCAGTACCTCACGACTTAAATATGCAGATTTTTTTTTTCTTCAAAACAACACATAGAACTTCGATGTGTTCATAACGTGAAGAAAAACAAGACTGTGTCCCGTTTCTAAGGATTAAAGTGGTGTTCTATGCGATCATAGATATGGCAAAGGACAAAGAATGATGCACAGTGTCAGTCCAGCTGAAGAATGTAGGTTTGGGTCAAATATTAAACATCCTTACAAAAATAAATACGTTTCAACCCTACTGTATCCTCTGAGCATCACTATCGTTCCCTCGATCGAATCTTGAGCTAAACATTGCCCGTCAGGTCCTTCACATATAACAACAAAAAAACAACCCAGAGTCTAAATTCTCCAGATTCACATTCATCTCTGCCTTAGGTGAAGCGAAGCGAAGATGTCAAATATAATTGTAGGGTTGAATGATTTCAGAGTACTGGCATTTATTGTCTTCTCCCACTGAACAACACGAGCCTGCTCGAGTGATTAGCTGGTCGTTACAGTTGGTCTACAGTTAAATACATACTGCATTTGGAGTATTTCTCATCATTTCCACTCACTGATTAGAAACCGTGAACTACAATACACTACGATGTTCTGTTTAATATGCTTTTAATAAGCTCTTGTGCTGTGAGAGAATTTCTAAATTGATCTGTTTACAGTTCACACCATAGTTCAGACCTTATTTCTTATTACTAAATGCACAATGCAGAACTACACCAGACCAAGCTACGTGTTGCGAATGGATGCTTTGATACGGATTTCACTTATTGATTATAAGATGTAGTAGACCGACTAGGGTCTCCTAATCCAGCCAGCTTTAGTTATTCCTCTCATGGCGTTTTATTTCGTACCTACAGGGAAGATTTTAGGAATGAGGATGGATCGAGGAACCCACTGAGAGTTTCTGGTATTTAAGTTATCCAACAAACGGCTAAAAGTGCATTCTCTATCACATTTTTCAGGACGGTATTAAACAGTACTGTGTTTGCCATCATCGGTGTACAGAGTTTGATGTGTGGGATGTCACTGGTACGTCTCAAATTCTTCACTGCTCCTGAGTATGTGGTTCTCCTGAAGGTCTGCCCATCACTCACCCGCACCAGCCATTTGCCAGACATTGACTCCACGTTTCTACTACTTCCTTTTCCGAAGCTGTAAATGTCAGTGGTGATCGTTGATTAGTCAGTCATGATCTTGGTAACCATAGACATGGACTGTAAAGTGTGAGATGCACTTACAGTAACAGGAAGCATGAGGAATTCACATCACCAACCTGGAAGGTTATTCTGAGAAAGCGAGAGAGAGAGAGAGAGAGAGATGAGTTCTGGAGGTACTACTGAAAACTGTTTCAATTTTTGACATTGATTTGAAATATAAATAACATCCTAGAGTTAGTATCGCTATGGTAATATGAAAAAAACAAAACTCCCATGAATTATAAAATTATAGCGTGAGGGTGAAATAAGTATTCTGACATTTTATTTTTGTTATTTAATATATTTCCAGTGCATACTGTAGATCCACTTCAGATATGCGCAATTTGTACATGCAGTTTGGTCTGATACTGGTTGCTGGTCCGTTTAAAAAATGATTTTACTTGGTTTAACTACATCGGCCATCTTTGTGTCCTGGCACACAAGAAATTTTGATTCCCCAGCTGCTTACGCAAAGCACAATATCTCGGCTTAGGATGGTCCTAGTTCCTTGTAACGAAAACTGATCTCTAAAGCACATTTAGCACATTCTTCTTCCTTAGACGTCGAACTTAACAAATGTAGGTTTAAGGTTTTTGCTAAGGCTCTGTAGCTTTTTCCATGTGATATCCTTCACCACCAATGGTAACGTCTTTTACAATGAGGTCCAATTTGCATAAGAACGTTTTTACATCATTTACAGACAGGTCCTGCTTAATATTGTGTAGGTCCCCCTCGGGCTGCCAAAACAGTTCTGACCCATCGAGACATGGACTCCACAAGACCTCCTGAAGGGGTCATGGGTGCCCTTCAGAGGTCTTGTGGAGTCCATGTGACTGGTTCCTTCTTTGGACCACTTTGGTTTTTTGTGTTTCATACCAGGGACATCCTACAAGACCTGCTGTTTTGGAGATGCTGTGACTCAATCGTCTAGCTATCACAATCAAAGTCACTCTGATCTAAGCTTACGCTTGCCCATTTTTCCTACTTCCAACACATCAACTATGAGAACTCCCTGTTCACTTGTTGCCTAATAAATATACCCCACCCCTTGACAGGTGCCATTGTAATTCACTGTTCTTCACTTCACCTGTCTCTGGTTGGTTATGTTATGGCTGATCGATGTATATTGGATGTAAAATTCAATAAGGAATATAATCTCCAGACTTTTAGGTTTAATTTGAAGGGATTATTAGGTGTGGAGTTGTCATGTTCTCCCTGTGCTGCTGGGGGTTTCCTCCGGGTACTCTGGTTTCCTCCCCCAGTCCAAAGGCATTCATGGTAGGCTGATTGGCGTGTCTAAAGTATATGTAGTGTATGAATGGGTGTGTGAGTGTGTATGTGATTGTGTCCTGCGATGGATTGGCACCTTGTCCAGGGTGTACCCCGCCTTGTACCCGATGCTCCCTGGGATAGACTCCAGGTTCCCTGTGACCTGTGAAAAGGATAAGCGGTATAGAAGATGGATGGAAAAGTAATTGGAGAAGTGGCTGCTTAGCTGTTCCGTGCACTGGTGTATGTTATGGCCTCATTATTTCCCTTTCAAGTAAGTGAATGCAAAGGCAAAATTTGAAGTGGATATATGCACTGGAAGTAAATGGTAAATGTGCACTTATATAGCGCTTTTATCCAAAGCGCTTTACACTGTGTCTCCTTCACCCATTCACACACACCAACGGTAGCAGAGCTGCCATGCAATGTGCTAGCTTGCCATCGGGAGCAACTTGGGGTTCAGTGTCTTGCCCAAGGACACTTCGGCATGTGGAGTCACCCGGGCCGGGAATCGAACCACCAACCCTACGATTAGTGGACAACCCACTCTACCACCTGCGCAACAACCGCCCCGTACACTACATACTACACAACGCTTCCAATATGTGCTTGTTGAAAATCCCGTTCCAGACATAGTCCCTGTTTTGCTGTTATAATAACCTCCATTCTTCTGGATGTTGGAGTGTGGTTGTAGGGATTCGCCACTAGAGAGTTCGTGAGGTCAGGCACTGATGTTGGACGAGGACGCTTGCTGGGCAAAACTGTTGAGTGGGGTTGAGGTCAAAGGCTCTGTGCAGGCCACTTGAGTTCTTCCACTCAACATTGGCAAACCATGTCTTTATCGCGTTTAGCCCTTTGCGCATTGTCATGCTGGAACATGTTCGGCTTGACCCTTAGTACTAGTGACGGGAAAAGCAGACAAAGACATTCTACCCAACTGTGTTCTTCCAACATTGTGGCGACGTTTTGGGAAGGCCCACATATGGGTGTGATGGTTAAGTGTTCACATACTTTTGGCCATATATTGTATATATTAAATAAAAATAATAAAATCCAAAGTGTCTGAATACTCATTTCAGCTCACCGTATGCATGTTCTGCCTTTTATTTGAAAAAGACAGCAACTACGGGGGTTAAAGCAGCCAATGTTATTAATGTCCAGCATGAAGTGAAGCATTTTGAAATGACCGCATCACACTCCATTCCTTACCTGGCACTCGTATGAATAATGCGGAGTAGCTCTAAAACGTGCTATCTCCAGCACCATTGATCCACTGCAGTTCTGAAACCCACACACACCTTAATGAAATCGCCTCGTCCTTTTGATTATACACTTCCAAACAAATATCAGTAGCAAGTGTTTGTGTGTTGGTTGTTCTGTAGGAAAGTGATTGTGTAAGTGAGACTAACACCTGTAGTAGTGTCCGGGCGTAATCTTGAGTCACAGCTCTGATGTCCTCTCCATTTACTGATAAAATCTGATCACCAAGTGAGAGTCTTCCATCTGTCTCAACCACCCCTCCCTGTCTTATCTCCGATACAAATATCCCTGTGTCATTCCTGCAACACACAGGAATGCGGATCATGACCACAGACATAACCACTTTATATTAAATCTTCCATTTAATTGATGAATTGTAGGACTACTATTATGTTAGTAGTACTCATTGCTAAACGAATCACTATTTATGTATAGGGTTGCTTGAAAGTTTGGGAACCCTTTAGAATGGTCTATATTTCTACATAAATATGAAATAAAATATTATCAACTTTATCAGATGTTGGTGGGTTTCCTCACATGAACAGGTTCAGGTTCAGGTTCTTCCACAACATTTCTATTGGATTAAGGTCAGGACTTTGACTCGGCCGTTCCAAAGCATTCACTTTACTCTTCTTTAACCGTTCTTTGGTAGAACGACTCGTGTGTTTAGGATCGTTGTCTTGCTGCATGACCCACTTTCTCTTCAGATTCAGTTCATGAACAGATGTCCTGATATTTTCCTTTAGAAATCGCTAATATTCCGAATTCATTGTTCTATCAACGAGGGCGAGTCGTCCTGGTCCAGATGCAGCAGAACAGGTCCAAACCATGATACTACCACCACCATGTTTCACAGATGGGATAAGGTTCTTATGCTGGAATGCAGTGTTTTCCTTTCTCCAAACATAACGCTTCTCTTTTAAACCAAAAGTTCTATTTTGGTCTCATCCGTCCACAAAGCATTTTTCCAACAGCCTTCTGGCTTGTCCATGTGATATTTAGCAAACTGTAGATGGGCAGCAATCTTCTTTTTGGAGAGCAGTGGCTTTCTCCTTCTAACCCTGCCATGCACACCGTTTGTTGTTTAGTGTTCTCCTGATGGCGGACTCATGAACATTAACATTAGCCAATGCGAGAGAGGCCTTCAGTGGCTTAGAAGTTATCCCGGGTTCCTTTGTGACCATTTCAGAATCCTCTGGCCTCTGGCAATGTATGCGAGTACTCTTGAAATACTTTCCAGGAAAAACAAGAAAACCCATTTCAGTTTGACATCCTACATTGCGTCATGAGAAGAGGTCTCAAGAGATTGCAGTACAAGAGTGAAATCCCACACAGGAATTTTGGGGGCGTGGTGGACAAGTGCCTTGCTCCCTTCAGAAAAGCTGTGACAAGTTTATGAACACACTGCAATAGCTGCTACTTGTTAAATCTAAACAATTCGGTGTCAAAGGGGACTTTCTCCTGTCTAAAAGTCCTTGTGGGAAGGCTAGTGCACACCATTTGTGAAAGCGTTTTCATCACCTTCTCTTCACTCTGATGGGCCAACCCATTAGCACAGGCGCAAATCATTCTATCCATTTGGGACAAAGATCTAATCGGGGAAGAACCTACCAACGATTCATGTCCAGTAGAGCTCAGTTCAATGTGGGCAGAAACAGTAGTGGAGTAGGAAATAGTACTGTAGACATTGAGGCCAGGCATGGGCCAGTGTATCCTGACCTAGCTCCCTCAGGGAGAACCACAGTCGGTTGATTTGGCACAGTCGACGAGATCCACCTGGGCCCTGCCAGACTTATCTGGAACACCACTTCTCAATGTAGACACCAGTCTCTGAGCACTCTTCTAGTCTTGATAGTGTCTTGTGCCACTTGTGATGCAATGTTTCTGACCATCGCAACATTGTTCAAACAGACCAGCATGTGGTGGTGTCTCAGAACTGAAACCTAGATAGAGTGTATTAAGTTCCAGCATGCTCGATGTGCTCTACTCTCACACTAGGGCTACATATGCCTAGTGTGTCTCTGTGGCACCACGCTGCCCCTCATCATGAAAGGCATCCGTAGTGACTATCTTACTCTGATGGGGCCAGATGGACCCCTTTTGTGAGTCTCGTGCTGCCAGTGAGTTAGCACTCGTGTCCACCTCACTGAGTTAAGGATATGTCTCTGTGCTATTTGGAGTTTAGTCGCAGGCGGATCACTAATTCTGAAATACCGTTGCAGCTGTAGTTAATAATCCTAGCATCCTCAGCAGGACCCAATGTAGCAACCGGGCAAAATTCATTTCATGTACACGATAATGTCTGCTGCATGTTCGGGTGTCAGCATGGCTAGCCTTCTCAATGAATCTAGCTTCACGCAGGTAAACTGTATGGCCTGCTTCGGTACTAGAGCATTCAGAGTGAAACTGAGCACCATAAAGTGTGCAACAAAGATGGACGTGTTCCAGATGGCCTGTTCCTTGGCGAGAACAGTTAGGAGCTAGTTGTCCAAATATGGCAGTATCCTTATGCCTCTGGCAGTCAGACGGACCAGGACCACCTGCATGCGTCTCGAGAACACCCATGGTGCTTGAGTATGGCTGAATGGTTAGAACTTTCAAATGGAATATCTGTCCTTGGATGGCAAACCTCAAAATGAATCTGTGTTCTGGAGCATTGAGAACATGAAAACATGCATCGTTCACTGACATGGTGCAGTGATCACATGGGGCAGTGGTGGTTTGGCGGTTAAGGCTCTGAGTCACTGATCGGAAAGTCAGGGGTTCAAGCCCCAGCACTGCCAAACTGCCACTTGAGCAAGGACCTTAACCGTCTCTGCTCCAGGGGTGCTGTACCATGGCTGATCCTGTGCTCTGACCCCATCTTCCTGGCATGCTGGGGTATGCGAAGATGTGCAGATGCAACCCTAAGCCAGTAGTGTTTTGTATACCTTTTATCCACTGTGCTCTAATGTATATGTGTCCAATAAAGACATTGACTTTCTGAAATGTTACCATAGCTGTCACATGAGATGTGCAGATGCGAATACAAACCAAAAGTACATTCAGGACACGACAATCCAGCTAACTATATGATAAATCCAGATATGTATGTTGTGTATACCTTTTATCCACAATGCTCAGGCCCAGGTCCTGACCTGGTTGGAACTGGAGGTCCACAGTGAAAAGGTCCCACATGTCCTCATGAGTGTGTGTAGCTTGATTGTCGAAGGTGTGTGTAGATGTGTGTCTGTACACACAGAGGCGTACGTGTTGGGGACTCAAGCGCAGGACACTTAAAGCCTCCTCATGACTAGCCATTCTCAGGTCTATTCCATTCACCTGTTCAAAGGGTAATATAAGGGGAAAATCCCACTAGCCAATATCAGAGATACATAAGAGTCAAGCAGTAAAATATAGATTAAATATAATAAACAGTTTCTTGGACTGAAATGATCTTTTCTCTGCATGGTTGGTTGTAAAGACGGAGGTGTAATCCTAGGATTAGGGTAACCCTAAGCCAGTAGTGTTTTGCGGCAATATGGCATCAAGATAAGATGAATATAAAAGCAACTATTTGAAAGTCACATTTTATTTTTAGGTATAAATGTGTTATTCTTTTATAACAATAACACGTTTGGTGCTACATTGTTCCTACATTCCATATGGTGGCAGCTTACAGGTGTTACTTATAGGTCAATTGTGTCTTGTTGATGTGAATACTCATTTGTAAAAACAGCACCGTTGTGTCTTGAAATCACCATAATCGTTCGGAGAGAATTATAAATACCTCAAGGATGTGGTCTCCTGCCATTAATCTCCCGTCTCTATGAGCAGCACCTCCTTCATTCACCTCATGAATCAGAATCACTCCCTGAGAGAGAGAGAGAGAGAGAGAGAGAGAGAGAGAGATATGAAGGGTCAGAACAGACAAAATGGAGGTGACGAGAGAAGTTTTAGAAACCCAATTAGCAATATATCAAGTATCAGCCACCTTCAAAATCATTATACTGTATCATAGCAGATAGATTGGCATCACTCAGACCTCCATTACTTGTTTAGCCATATTTGCATTGCAACTCAAGTGCAAAACCAAACATTTGGACACCAAACACGTCTTGGTTTAATGGCTACACATGGGAAACCGTGTCAACTTCTTTTTTGGTGAAACCATTCATTTGGAAAGAATACCTCTAAATTCAATGTTTCTCACCAGTAATGTGTTGCAGCCACCCACAATGGTAAGGCCCAGACAGGAGTGTCCTTTACAGAGATCTATGATATTTATACAGCCAGGGATGATGGGACATGTCAGGGGGTCTGATCTCACACTGCATGCAGAACAGTAGGGGGAGCTCTGTACTCCAGAGGCAGATGGATTGATCATGGAACTACAGTAGGATTGCTTATGGTGAATACTATGTGTATGACTGGCTGCCGTGTTGTGAGTTGTGGGTGGAACATGATGTGATGTAGTTGCTGTGATGTGAGAGAAGGAAGGAGCAGGGTCATGTAGAGTTTTGTGGTTGGATGAGGCGATGAGAGAAACTGGAGGAATGTTACTGTGACTCTTGGAGGGACAAGGCTTCTGATGATCTAATCTCATCCTTTCTTCCTAGATAGAAAGAAAGAATGAGGGAGATGTTTCATTTATCGGTATGTACAATAAGTCTGAACCTGTATTTGTTTGTATTTACCTGAATTACACTTGCGTTCTGCTTATGCTCTTTATTCGTACTGATCTCCACATCCAAGGGTGAGGTGATGGTGCTGTTTTCTTCCTAATCACAACAGATCACAACTCGAACGGTCATACATGGTGATAAAGCTTACTCATTGTGTGTGTAACTAAGAATTGTTCATTTGCTTTTAATTCCATTTGAATGGCTATGTTAATGTGAGTGCTAGTGAACGTTACCTCCATTATCGATCCTGTTGCTGTGTGTTTTAGTGGAGCTTTATTCCTGATGAGTCAATCATAAACATATAAACTAGACATGAAGTCTACTAAAGAATTACTGGCACAGCTATTGGTAAAAATGATCAGGTTGTAAAATGCGTTAATGATATATTCATCTCCTGAACCCCCACCACACACACAGCTATCAGTCCTGACTCTTCTTATCTGAAAACTGGACTACTGCAAGGCACTACTCTCGGGCCTCGCAGCCAGCTCCTTCAAACCCTTTCAGATGCTTCAGAATGCAGCAGCGTACCTCGTCTTCAACCAGCCCGAAAGAACGCATGCCACGACCCTCTTCGTCTCCCTCCACTGGCTTCCCGTAGTCACGCGTGTCAAGTTCAAGGCCTTGATGCTCACCTACAAGACCTTATCTGGAACAGCACCCCACTACCTCAACACTCTCCTCGAGGTTTACGTTCCCTCACGCAATCTGCGATCGATTAACGACCGACGCTTAGTAGAGCCTACGCAGGTCCCTTTCCAGAACCTTCACACTAACTGTTGCTCAGTGTTGGAATGAACTTCCAACCTCAATCCGGATCTTCAAAAAATGGCTTAAGACCCACCTCTACCATGAACAAGGCGTAACTAACCCCTTACTTATCCCCTGTCCCCCCCCTTTAAAAAATTCTGCACTTACATTGGCGCTTACACCTCTACTCTTTTGCACATTGTTCCTCTAGAACGCAATTAAAAATGTTGTATGGTAGCACTGTATTTTGTTCCGTACTACTGTATTGTTCTTTGCTTGATATATCAGAGAATATATCAGAATCAGAGGGGCAGCTGTTGTCCAGGGACGGGTTGTCCACTAATTGAGATCCCCATCCCGCATGCTTCCACATGCCGAAGTGTCCTTGGGGAAGACACTGAACCCCAAGTTGCTCCTGGTGGCCAGCTAGCGCCTTGCATGGCAGCTCTGCTACCACTGGTGTGTGTGTGTGTGTGCGTGTTGTGTTTCACCTGATCAGTACAATCTTCACTTTAGATGAAGCACTGTTGATAACAGCAGCTGCATTCTGATAACTCCGACCATATAAAACCTGCCCATTTATCTGCAACACACACACACACACACACAGCCTGAGGTGAGCATGAAAGCTGTGTAACGATCAGTTTAAAAGCTACAGGTCAGAGGTTATGCCCTCACTTCTAACAGCTCATCTCCAACATTGATTTGCCCATCAGCGGCGGCGGCTCCGTCAGGTTGTATTTCTGAGACGTACACTGTCGTTCTTCCATCTCTTCTTCCTGACACACACACTCCCAGACCAGAGCTGTGTGTGCTGCAGTCCAGCTCTACCAGTTTCAGCTCGCCAGGCAAACCGCCATATTTCTGCAACGTATGACCTACATACACACATTGCAAGTCACATACAGACGTGTGAAAAAGTAAGTACACCCCACGAACTGTTTCTTTCGTTTTGACACGTGGACACATCAGTATTTGATCTTTAGCTAAAAAGGACGTATAGATAAACATTGATATAGAATGAAAAATGGAAGTTTGTTTGAAATGATGATAAAAAAAAAAAAAAAGTAAATGAAATGTCATGTTTTTTTCTGATGGAAAAAGGAAGTACACCTCTGGCGTCAGTACCTTGTATTGCCCCCTTGGCAGAAACGACTTCATGTACGGATTTCCAATCATCGTCTACTGGACTCTGACATCTACTGGGAGAATTTTTTGCCCACTTCTCCGTGCAGAATTCTTTCAACCGTGCAATGTTTGAAGTGTTTCTTGCATGTACAGCCTGTTTCAAACCCCCTACAGCATTTCAGTGGGATTCAGATCTGGGTTTTGACTAGGCCCTCCATTTTGAGCCATTCCTTGTTGGATTCATTTGGTTCATTATCCGGTTGGATGGTCCACTTCTTCAGCTTCAACTCTTTGACAGATGGCCTCACATTTTCCAATGATTGCAAATTGGCGAAGCCCTGAGGCAGCAAAGCAGCCTCAAATCACATCATTTCCACCACCACGCTTTAAAGTGTGTATGAGGTTCTTCTGATTGAATGCTGTCTTTGGTTTTCGCCAAACATGGCTTCTGGTATCTTGACCAAACAACTCTATCTTTGACTTGTCTGTCAATAACACAATGTTCTAGTAGGCCTGGTCCTTGCCTAGATATTTTTCAGAAAATTTTAGTCTTGCCCTGATGTTCTTTGTAGAGAGCAAAGGCTTCCTCCTGGTGCACCGCCCATGTAAGTCAAATGTGTGCATTCTGTTTGTAATGGAAGAGGCATGCACTTTGACATCAACAGTGACAAGAGCTACATGCAGATACTGTGATAAAATTCTGGGCTTCTAGGAGACTTCTTTTAGCAACTTATGATCTGCTCTCAGGTTGAATTTGCTTGGGAGGCTTGGCCTGGACAAGTGTTTTAAACTCTTCTCCACTTGTACATGATCGTGGATGAGTGGACAGTTGAATGATTGCTTTCCAATATTTTGCTAATCTTCTTTAACCGCTTCCCAGATTCATAGGCGTCTACAATGTTCTTTCTGTAAGTCTCAGAAAGCGCTTTTGATCTAGGCATGATGATAGCACACACTCGAATGACAAAGCGCCAGAGCCATGTCGCCCTGCAGTTCTCACCTGGTGTCCTAGTGAAGCTAAGCAGGGTTGAGTCTTGCCAGTATCTGGATGGGAGACCTCCTGGGGAAACCAAGGTTGCTGCTGGACGTGGTATTAGTGCGTCCAGCAAAAGGTGCTCACCCTGTGGTCTGTGTGGGGCCTAATGTCACGGTATAATGACATGGACACTATACTGTGAAAACAGCACTGTCTTTTGAATTAAACATTAAACCGAGGTCCTGATTCTCTGTGGTCGTTAAAAATCCCAGGACGCTTATCCTAACGAGTAGTAGGTATAACCCCGGTGTCATTAGCCCTTCCCTATCATTGCCCCCTAATAATCTCCGTTCCTGAATTAGCTACATCACTCTCTCCTCTCCAATAGTAGCTGGTGTGTGGTGGGTGTTCTGGAGCAATATGGCTGCCATATTTTCAATTACCATACAGACTTGAAACTTGAAAATTCACACACAGACAACACACAAACACACACTTACCCCAGTATGACACTTGTCCCCGTCGGCAGTGCTGTGTATTCTCAGATGGCCCACTCAGTCTTTCTAAAACATTTTTGGATGTGACTCCATCAGTTAACAGGCTGACAGGCCCTGAGGGGAGCCTTAAGGGAGGCGGAGCCAAGTGTGATGGCGTTTTTTTCAGCGAACTGTTTCCTGTAAGCTAGTATAGATCGATATACCTGCATTTTAATTTCTAAATACTAAAAAAAAAAAAAAGATGTATGGTTTCCTGTTTCTATTCAAAAACCACAGGTGAAACAAACATTTGTCTTCAATCAGAAATAGATAGATAGGGGTAATAAACCTTATATGGGATAGGGCTGCAAGGAGTGGATGGGGACAGGCATAGACCATAGGCATCCTCACACAGCTACAGGATAAAAAATATAAAAGATTAATGTCAAGTACATACACACTCACACGTACTACACATGTACACACTAAAACATTAAATGAGCACATACCAAGTGATTTTGTTGGGATGATTGGTCTTCATTGCTTGTGAAAACCTGTTTGAAAGAAAACGTTCTCTGGTGGGGTGTGTTTTAATGCTCGTTTTACCATATACGCCTTACTTTTTAAATTAGAAGTGAATAAGGTTGGAGAAATGTGTGTGTGTGTGTGTGTGTTACCTGGGTGCTCTGCACTAACAGTTCCACTTTGTCCCCTGCCTGTCGAATCGCCTCCACTGCTTCTTCATGAGTGAAATCACTCACGTCCACACCTCCAACCTAAAACACGGATACCCCCCCCACACCCCACACACACACACACGACACTTCTCAGTGTCAAACCGATACCTCTAGAGTATGTCAGGGTGTGTAGATGTCTGTTTATTTACTGTGCATGGGTCACTAGAGCTGCGAATCATAAGTAGGAAACCAGAGATGTGCACTAAGTGATAAATAAGCAAACCACTCACAAAATAAATAACAAAATGTCAAAAGTAGGCTACTTTTAGTGTAGAAATGCTCGTCACTGTGGTGGTAGCTTCAAGGGTAGGGCTTTTAAAGTAGCTTCTAGAGGAACATCATTCACGTTCAGAATTAGTCCTCAAGGACTGCCATTGGGGCACTGAGAGCATGCTACTTTAAAATAAATAAATAAAAAAATAAATCTCTATAGAGTCCTTCTCTGACAGTGATGAAGCTTTCAAGAGCTTTACAGTATCCGTCCAAAACGATCAACTTGCATTTAAACGAAATAATTTAATACTAGCAATGCAACGGCAGTGCTATTGATCGTTTATCGTCATCCTTTAAAAAAAAAAAAATCTGGAAAGATCCAGCCAGGTTAAGCAGTGCATACCAGTGATGCTAATTTATGCAGTTTTATTTGAATTGATAATGACGTGATGACTCTGGGGATTGCAGTCACCACCTGTCAGCTACTGTTGATATGCAGTGGATATGAATAAAGTCTACACACCCCGGTAAAAACAGCCGGTTTTCCAGCTTTAATGTGAAATAGCAACAACAACAAACAAAAGCAAAGCAAATAGCCTGGAATAGTTTCTATTCTGCTGGTTTCTTTCTCTAAGGATTATCCGTCTCTTGAAGGAAATATTGGCAAAATATTGCTGTACACATTTAATTAACGTTTATGAAGTAAATCTGTACTACAGGCGAGTTTTACTATATTTTACTGCCAAGAGGAAACAACAACACTAATGTAGTGTTACGGAACAGACTCTGAATATGAGTGCTTTGGAAGGCCATCAGAGGGCGCCAGTGTACCTGATTCACTTCTGTACACACCTGTAATATTTGATCTCCAGGTGTCAGTGTGTTATTCCTGGCCGCTGGACTGTTCTCCGAGACGTGTTTTATAAAGATGCCCCGCCTCATTTCTCCGTTGCGAAGGCGTCGGCCCATGCCCCGCCCCCCGATCACACCGATGCCAAGACTTTCTCCATTTGTCCTGATCAGTGTCACCCTGAGAAACATGTAAATGCACGCACAGCGATTATTCTGTTCGTGAAATACGAGAAATCTAAACGAGTATACGTGTCTATCGTACCTCCTGGGACGACTCCGTGAATCCTGATCGCGTCTTTGCTTCTTGTCGTCTGCCTCTTCTCTTCTCCATCCTTTTGCTTGCAGTGCATCTCTCGCCTCCTTTTCCTGTTCGTCTTTTCTCTCTCCGTCGTGTCTGTAGCTTAGCGGGGTTGTATGTGCTGCTTGTTTCTTCTCTGTTTCTCCAAAGGATTTTTCACTCACTCTTCCTCCTTCTACTTGGGTTTGTTCAGAAATACGTCTCCTAAAAAGGCAGTCATCATTCATATTTAAAAATGCATACATGTTGGAAAATATTTCGTTGAAAATGTTCAAGTCCTATTTTAGAACTTTTTGTGTGTTCGTGTGTTTACTTTTTTTCCTTACCACTTTGTAAAGGCCGTGTCAGGAGTTTTATGTCCGTTGGATTGGGCAGTAGTGGCTTGGTCCAGTTTAAGCTCCTGTTTTGATTGGATGCCAGTGGCTTGGCTTGCCTTGACATCTTGTTTTGATTGGATGGTCCGGTGCATGTCAAGGAATGCAGCAGGTACATATGTCACACTGCCAATACAAGAAGATAAATTCATCAAGTCACAGGTAAGCAAAAGCAAGTAAACGGTCAGTAAAATGCAACGTATGACCGATATGATTGAAGTCTGTTGGTTTTCGAATGAAATTGGGGAGATGTGGGCTGATTTGTTTATTTCTGTCTGTGGCTTGGGGAATGTACAGTAGTCGAAGCCAATTCCCATGCACCAGCCAGCTCTTCCCTATCATACGACAGCTACCAATCTGGAAGGTGAAGGCTATGATGTGTTTTTTTCCAAGACACGTGAAGCCAACCAACCGCAACTACTTCACTCGCATACACATTAGGGTTATCACTTTTCTGTCGCACCAATTGGGAGCTCTGTTCCACACGTTTTCGTGTTTCCCCACACCTGAACCTAATAATCAGCTCATTAACAACACTTCCTGAGTCTTAGAGTGGGGAAAACCGAGGGTACTACAGGACCAGGGCTGGGGAACCTGTGTGTTAGATCAGAAGCGCTGAAGCATGGTTGTAGGGCAGTACAGTGGGAGCTCAGCTAGGGGTTTACGTTTGGACATATTTCATCACAAGCTTTGATACTGAACTGCCACTGAGATCAAATGCAGTGGCGTAAATTATGTAGCATTTTGTCGAAAGGCAGCAGATGAGAGTAAAATTAACACATGGGTGTTATTGCCCTTTTTTTTTTTTTTTTTTTTTTTTTAATCATAGTGGCTGCTTTTTCTGAAACATTTCATTTGTTCTTTAGTAAAATCCATAATAAATGGTTCTCATAAAATAGCAACATTTCACACAGCTTGTGTTGGGTTAGGTGAACTCCTGAAATGATATTTTTGGTCTTTGTACAGAAGATGTAAGAACTACAGACATCTTTTTGGCTATTTATTCGTTTATCATTGCGTCTGTAATGGCTGTGAATAAACACAGGGTGCATGCGTTTCCAGCAGCTTTCAAACATCGCGATATGATCGCGTTTCTAGGGCATGAATTGTTGTCATTAGGCTATAATAGGCAATTTAATCTGAATTGTGGATCATGCTTTCTTTGGACTTTTTATTACTCTCTTTTATTTGCCCAGAGGACGTGACACGACCCATCAGGACAAACCGTCGGGACTGTTTCAAAGCAAACGTCCATCGTTTTTTGTGATCGCGAAAAGTATTTCAACATTCTCTGGACATTCTCAGAGACCGCTTAATACAGTATTGCTGAAAAGAAAAGTTCTAAAGGAAATTGTGCAAGCAAAAAAGGCGAGCTTTATTAGCAGAAATGTAACCGAGTACGAATTCACAGGAATATTTCATTTAATCAGGTGCAGTACACATTTCAGTAAATTAGTACAACCACTTTGCATGTATAGTAGTGTGTGTGTGTGTGTGTGTGTACATACCTGAGCTCAGGTCCAATAAGTGAATGTCTGCGTAGCATAGCTCTAGCCTGTGTATTGGATAGATTGGTGGTTGGTTCTCCATTGAAGGCTAGGATTCCGTCTCCCACTTTCAGCCTCCCATCTTTACTTACGGCACCTCCGTTAACCACTGAACGGATGAATATACATGTGCCATCTCTTAGAGCACTCACCGTCATACCTACACATACACACACACACATACACATATAAATATATATACATATAAATCTATCTATCTATCTAGAGAGAGAGAGAGAGAGAGAGAGATAGATAGATAGATAGATAGATAGATAGATAGATAGATAGATAGATAGAGAGACATCCGTTCACTTTTCACTCTATTAGGTACATCTGTACATTTCTGCAGTTATCTAATCAACCAATCATGTGACAGCAGCACAATGCATAAAACCAATCAGATACAGCTTCAGTTAATGTTCACATCAAATGTCCGAATGAAAAAAAAGTGTGATCTCGGAGGCTTTAACCATGGCAGGGTTGTTGGTGTTAGATGGGCTGGTTTGAGTATTTCAGAAACTACTGATCTCCTGGGATTTTCAGTCTCTAACGTTTACAGAGCATGGTGCGAAAACCGAAACAACGAGTGACGGATCTGTGGGTGGAAACGCCTTATTGATGAGAGAGGTCTGAGGAAAATATGCCAGGAAGGATACAGGAACTCGAGTAACTTCTTGGCTGACAGGAGTGGAATCTGATGTGCTTTTCTAGCTCATCCACTTCAAGGTTTGACGTGTTGTGCGTTCTGAGATGCCTTTCTGCTCACTACGGTTGTAAAGAATGCTTATTCGACTTACTTTAGACTTCCTGTCAGCTCAAACCGGTTTTCCTCTGATCTCTTTCATCAACAAGTCGTTTCAGCCTGCAGACCCTCCGAACACAGGATGGGGTTTTTGTTGTTGTTGTTGTTGTTGTTGCAATATTCTGCGTGCATTTATTTATTTATTTATTTATTAATGTATTATTTATTTTATAGTCATCGTATTCATTTGACTTATAATTATGCTTAATCTTGTGGAATGTCTGTAAAACAGGTTAGGTCTTAAGACAAAAAAAAAATAAAAAATAATGCACGTCATATGATAAAGAGAAACCACAAAGCCCCCTGTTCTAAAATGTCTGAAAGTTTTTTCCTTCCAAAAATTGCTCAATAAACATTTCAGCATATTCATAAATACACACTTTTTAAAATATATATATATAATCCATTGATTGAAGTGTCAGCCGTACACGTCCCTATGTAAACTGAGCGTGGTAATATGAATCTTTCAGACGGAACTACTATCAAAGGTGCTATTATAGGACATTCCAGATTCAAGCGTTCAGCAGCACTGTCGTATATAAAGGATTTTAAAGTGCATAATAACTTGTGAACGCTACCGGCAGACTTTGAGGTCAAAATTAGTGTTCATTTTTATTGTCATAAACTTTTTCTTTTTTTTTTACTTTTATTTGGTCTTGTCTTGGTCTCAGCCTACGAAGACTCAAAATGGTTTTTTTTGACACCGCCCGAGACCATAACATCATTTCCATGAACAAACACTTTGTAATATTCCCATTACAGTACAAAGTGTTGATGTCTATCTCATGTCCATGTGCATGTGGAATGTCTATGTTCCAAATGTATGAACCAAAAGAACGCCCACCATACACCAGCTATTAGTGGAGAGGAGAGTGATGTAGCCAATGGGGGAATTTTGCCAGGACACCAGGGTTATACTCTTTTGCGAGAAGTGTCCAGGGATTTTTAATGACCACAGAGAGTCAGGACGTCGGTTTAACGTCTCATCCGTAACTCAGTGCTGTTTTTACAGTATAGTATCCCCGTCTTCATACTGGGGAAGCTACATTATAGCACCCCCTGCTGGCCTCACTAATACCACGTCCACGAGCAACCTTAGTTTTCCCCCAGGAGGTCTCCCATCCAGGTACTGGCCAGACTCAGCCCTGCTTAGCTTCAGTGGGAAACCAGGCGGGAATTGCAGGGACATATGGCTCTGGCCGTAGCTGATGTTTAATCGATTTTATTTACCTGCAGTGTGCTTAAATCAAAGAAAATGTGCTTTGATTGGCAAGTCTTTCCATGTGCTGGACTGCTTCATGTTGCGCTTCTTTACCTCATGCATACCCCCTAACCACCTCCCCACCTCATGTGTGCTTTATGTAGGAATGGCATGAAATAGTAGTGCTTCACAGACAGTATAGTTAATGCGTTTCTCATAGATTTCTAGCTCAGACCAGAGCTGCTCCACAATCTACCATGTCTAGAAATTCTACAGCACCACAGACCGTCAAAGGCATCTTCTGTCCATTCTTCTAGGATGATTAATACGTGTTGAACTGTATAAGACTTCTCATTTATCAGCTGAAACGTCCCTGCTGATTTCATGTCATAGTTCTGAAAAGTGTTTCTGTTTATTTAATATCTACATTTTTCCAGTGCAGTATTTAAACGAATGTTAATACGTTTACAGCCGAGGGTATTTCGTACGTGTATTTATGGTCATGAAACATTTCATAACTCTTTTAGTAATTGTGCAAAAAAAAAAAATTCAAATAAAATTAAATACAAAATATTTATTCCTCGGATCATTTTCTTCTTGGAAAATACAATATAACAATCCAGTAACAAAATCAATAATAGCACATCACAGTCAGAAAAGACAGGAAAAATGATGACCCACACCAAGATTTATCCATCTAATCTAATCTAAATCTTTACAGCAAGATGGAAAAAAAAAACAACAACCCCACAATACATACCGAATGATGATAACGTATGGTCCAGTATAATCTCTTTGAGAAATACGACTATCTGCAAGTCAATTGTTATTTCTGATGTTAAATTAAAACGACGTGTGCCAAGATTGATGAATTAAACCATTTTCAGCTGTCAACTTCAATCTCAAGCCCAATTAATATTCATTTGCATGTAATAGTTCAACAAATACTGAATACTAAAGAAAAACCAAAGACTTCCCTTTACAGGTCTAATACATGGAGAGTCTCGCTTTATTTGACGTTCTAGCAGGTGAATTAAATTCTACGTATTTAGCCTAAAGTTTTCTTTCTTACTTTCAAAGACGTATAGTCTTGCATAGAGAACCAAGTAGAACCAAATATCCATTATGGTTACTTCTAATAAACCTTTTGATGAAGGGAAAGCTCTTCTAATTCAGTCAGAGACATCACATGAAATGTTGATCCTTAATAATTCAAATATATTTCTCCCCAAGCGCTTGGGTATATGAACATGAAGACAAATATCTAATTAGATACTGTCAAAGAATGATGAAACGAACATCATTAAGTTGTATGGTATGTAATTTCCAAATTAGCCCTTGGGCAACCCAGTGAATTCTTTGAGCGTTAAAATGAAATGACGTAACCTTGCAACCTCAATTAATAAGCACCTGTTTTAGTAAACACATTCTTTGAGATTGTGAAATTGCTGATATTTTCTTTCAGATAAATCGTCCATCTTGTAGCAAACAACAAAGAAAAGTCCTTTATGCATTTCACTGTTTACTGTTCACATCGTTCTGTATTAGAACGATCGTTCGTGTAGTGTTTTGTGAACCATAGTTCACCCCGTTGAACCATGTGCACACCATGACCAGTGTAAACATACCCAGGCTGGCATTGCCCCTGAACACTGTGATGGTCTTCTCGAGGCCTGTAGATTGATGAGCGCTGACTTTACAAATTGCCTCCATGCTGCTGCTCTGCAGTTCTTCTGCAAAATAAATCACAGCACAAGTCAATCCAGCAAAGGAGATAGCGATGCTGCACAAAACCAACAAGTCTGTATAAATCAAGAATTTTTTATTTTTTTTTGATGAAAACCAACATGAGGCATGCTTCATTTTTATTTGATCTCTCCTTTTAAAAAAAAATGCATTGTTTTTTCCTAAGGAAGAAATTCATCCAATCACTGACTACCGAGTCGAAGATAGCATGTGTAATCTCAATCTAGGCTAAATTCCTCCAAAATTTAATAGTGAGAAATTAAAAATGAAAATCTCTGAAAGACTGCAGGTTAACTTTAGATACTGGGGCAGCTGTGCGGCTGTGGTACAGTTAGTAGAGCGGGTTGTCCACTAATCGTAGGCTTGGCGGTTTGATTACACATCGATTCCCGGGTGACTCCACATGCCAAAGTGTCCTTGCTAGTGCCTTGCATGGCAGCTGTGCTACCGTTGGTGTGTGAATGGGTGAATGAGATACAGTGTAAAGCGCTTTGGATAAAAGCGCTATTTAAGTTCACATTTACCATTTAGATAGCAGTATTAGAAATTCAACAGTACCAAAGTCTATCAACGGTACTTCCTGCTACAGGATGACATGATCAATAATATCCTTTAGTATTCAATTAGCTAGCAGAGAGCCTGTGATCTTTTAGCTATGTAAATCTCAGCAGTTTTGTACAGTCCTATTTTACAAACCAAGGACACAACATAATTGATCGGCTGTTTTTGATCTAGCATTTTGTCTAGTGAAGTGAAGGCAACATTTTTCCAAACTGTATGCGTAGATTATCTTTAAAAAGCACAGATTTGGTAAAAGAAATTTGTGCGTGTAGACTTTGTTCATCCTGAAAGTCACTTTGAAAACAATAATTGCACGCACATTAATATGACTGAAATGCGGGTATTCAATTTGTACAACATTTTTATTCCAGTATTTTAGCCTTTTCAAATGGAAATCTCATCTGTCCAGGGTCTGGGGCGCTAGTCAAAAGTGGCAACATCTCAACATGAAGCGTCAGTCCAAAATGAAACATAACCACTTCGAACTGATGTTTTATTTATAACAAATAATTAAGCAGGTTTTGTGCTTATTCAGACCTTCACAAATTTTAGTTGAATTCCCCTCCAAAACTGGGTTAAGGTGATTGACTTGGCCAGTCTAACACGTTCCACTTTTTCCCCCCGATGAAGTCCTTTGTTGAGTTGGCAGTGTGTTTTGGGTCTCTGTCTTGCTGCATGAAAAAGTTCCTCCCAATTAGACTGAATGCATTTCTCTGTAAAGTGGCTGACAAAAGTTTTCTGTAGATTTCTGAATTCATTCTGCTGCTACCATCATGATCTCCAATAAAGATTAGCGAGAATGTTCCAAAAGCAGCCGTGCAAGAACAAGCCATGGCACTACCTCCACCATGCTTGTCCAAAGAGCTTGTATGTTCTCCACACTTTGGCTTTCAATCACTTTGGTAGAGGTTAATCTTGGTTCCAGAGCTTTTGTGGTTCATCTCTGTATTTCTTTGTGAATTCCTGTCTGGCTTTTTGATTCTTACTGCTGATGAGTGGTTTGCATCTTGTGGTATTTCCTCTATATTTCTGCTCTGGAAGTCTTCTTCAAAAGATGCATTGTGATGCATTCACTCCTGCTCTAAGGAAGTTGTTGGTGATGTCAGTAGCTGTTGTTGTTTGTTTTTTGTTCACAGCTCTAACAATGTTTTGGTCATCACCTGCTGTTGTTTTCCTTGGCTGACCTGTTCCATGTCTGTTTATAACACCAGTGGTTTCTTTTCTTTTTCAGGACATCCCATATTGTTATATTGATTATGCCCAATGCTTGGGCAATGGCTCTGATCGATTTTCCCCTCTTTCTTCAAAATGGCTTGCTTTTCTCCCATATACAGCTCTCTGGTCTTCATGTTGGTTTATCCTTTTTAAAACCACCTGTAGTCTTCGTAGGCGAAACCCAGCTAGTTTTGCCAAGAGTAGACATTCAGAGCTAGTCATTGTTTAAACTGTTTAAATTGTTTCAATCAATCTAACAGGACATACCTGGGCAACAAGAACCACCTGTCAGTCACATGTTCCAGTATTTTTTAATCACTTGAAAAATGGATTGGTTCAAACAAAAGGTTCCATGTTCTTAGTTGTTTAACGCATCCGGATGTAAATATGAGGAACTGAAACATGAAATTCTTATCTATCGTCTCATATTCATATTTTCATCTCAAACCCTAATGCCTTCAGTGTGTAGCAAAAAAAAAATTGACCTTGCCATTCCGATACTCCGACTGTACATGCATATGGATGGGATGACAAGAAGAATTGACTGATATATATCGGAAGGCTTCATATTTTATGGGATTTTTTTTTGTTTTATTGGATTTATATGTATAGCCTTTGTTCCCCTGATTGGTGTTGACAAGAGAACAAGCATGAGACCTCCTGCTGGGGAATTTAGCTCTGAATAAACCAAAGAAAACTGAAAAAGGAATTAAAATAATTGCTAAAAACCCGTTACATATACATACAGAGGGTTTGTTTTGGGTTTGTTTTTTTTGCCAGTGAGAATTTTCCCCCCACAAATTCTGTTCATCACAGCATATATACAATATTAAAAATGGCTTATTCCTGTTCTGGCCTGTCCTTGTGAATGTCAATTTAAAGTTTCTGGCCTGATATTTCCTGTGGAGAGACTACATTATCAGCCTTGTCCCATCCTGTTTTTCAAATCAGAATTTTTTTATCCTGCATGTCTTGAAACAGTACTCCTGAAGCCATATCGTGCAGAACGTTAAGAAAAGACCCAATGTGCCTATGGCATCATTTTTAAAAATGTATTTTTTAATTTTTTTATCATAGAATTTGTATTGTGAATTTGCATTTTTAACATCATAACACGGAACACCCCACCCAACAACCCCCACAAAACAACCACAGCCAAAACCAAAAGAAAGGGGGGAGAGAGAAAATAAATAAATAAGTAAAATAAGTAAAATAAATAATTAAAAATTAAAAATAAATACAAAAGTTAAGTAAAATAAAATAACAAATAATTAAAAATAATTTTTAAAAAAGGCGGTAAGATGGTTAGTGTTCACCGTCTACCTCTCCCCAATCTACCTCCAGGGTGCGTAAATCATTGAAATAGGTAATAAATTGTTGCCATTTTCCCAAAAATGAGTCACCCCTACCTCTGATGTTGTACTTGATTTTTTCCAGCTTCAAAAAGAACATTAAATCTCTAAGCCAGACTGATACAGAGGGGGGTTGCGGAGAGGTCCAAGACAACAATATTCTGCGCCGAGCAAGCAACGATGCAAAGGCCACAACACTAGCTTGTTTATGGTTCAGAGGCTGTGAAATAATGCCCCTTTTATGAGGATTCAGCTTGAACACCTCTTCCCATGCAGACTTTGTAGGTAAGGAGGGAAAACCAACGAATAGGGAGGAGACACAGTGCCTAATTTGAAAGAAACTGAAAAGGTGAGACGGAGGCAGGCTGAATGACGAGGATAATTCAGAAAAGTTTGCAAACACATTATTAATGAAAAGATCCTCGAGGCATTTGAGACCCTTCTTTTCCCAAAAATGTGGAATCCATAAAGGAGGGGGGAAAGAGATGATTATTACATATAGGTGCCATGGTGGAGGCCGAGATAGATTTAAAATGATGACAAATCTTATAGAAAATCTTTAGAGAGGTACATACTACTGGATTATCTGTATATTGTGAAAGGGCTATGGGAAGGGAGGAGAACACCAGAGTAGGGAGGGAGGTTGAAATATGGCATCATTTTAAAAATGATAATAATGAATAAGTTTAAGACATTTACACATATCACAAAATTCCAGTTTGTTTTGTCTGGAATTTCCTCGTTCTTACAAGACAAATTTAGTCACTGCTGGAGTAACCCTAAACCCGTATGTGTGTGAATAAGAAATGAAGTCACACGTCTCCTGTGAACAAATATTCCACCAATTTAACCCTTGGGTCTAGAGTGACCGTGGTGAATTAGGTCAGTGGAAAAAAGGAAACACTTTCTCTTGTTGTAAACAACCAGCTGTGTATATGGCATGGACCCTGCAAACTGATCTATTCAATCACTAAGGAATTGAATGCGAGGGGAAACAAAATCATACTGCACTCATGCAAATACAACATGCAAAAAAACTGAAAGGTAGCTAGAGTTGCATGTCATGCATTTGTACTAATATCATTAGGAAAATTAAAACCTACAAGCATTAGAACATATATTGAATTGATTTGTGTTATGTTTTTAACTACAGACTTTCACATTGTATCAAAGGACACATACAGTATATCATAATTCATACCACCGCATTAAAGACTTATTATACATTATTGTATATCATTATATCTATTATATATATCATTATTAATAATATCATAATGTGTGCAACACAATGGTTCTTGTCTTTTTTTTTTTCTTTAGTAGACGTTTGAACATAAATTTTACATACAATGTTTTTATAAAACACACGTGTTTATAAAAATGCTCAGGAAATTACAAATGTTTTATAAACACGTTCTTCATGGAACGTGAACAGAAACAGAAAAACGGATTATGTACCTGTACTGTGCAGAGATGATCGCATCACTTTGTCTAGAATGACAGTCCCTTGTCTGTCCTGGGCATCATATTCCTGTAGACAATTAACCTAAATTACTTAATAAATCCACACACACACACTATCTACACTAGCAGAGATGCAAACATATTCTGTGCAGACTAGGTGTGTCCGTGGATTTAGATTCATTAGTTTCTGATTAGTGTACTTCAGTTTGGAGGGGGTTGGAGTCTGAATTCAGGCAGCATTAATTATTGAAGCGTGTCAAGTAACCAGAGACTATATGTGCCTGGGTTACTGGCTCCCAACAAAACCCAATGAATAATACCTATACAAATGCATGCTATTGACGGCCTGAGGGCCCGAACACTTATCTAAAATAAAAGTCGTACATACCTCAACACTAGCGCTTGTTTTGACATTGTTGTTTGACCCGTGGTTTCCATACAATTACTGTATCTTGCACTTGTTCCTATTCGGTTGGTGGAAACTTTAACAGCTATGTGTGTAGATCGTACTGGCCAAGAAAATACTTTAATAATTTACATTTAAAACAGTCTGAAAAATATATACTATCCTTATAATATAGACTTTTATACATGATGATATATTGTATTGTATTATATTATATTATTTTATATATTACTGCCCCGCCTTGTACCCGATGCTCCCTGGGATAGGCTCCAGGTTCCCCGTTACCCAGAAAAGGAGTAAGCAGTAGAGGATGGATGGATGGATATATTATATTATATTATATATTATTGCCCCGCCTTGTACCCGATGCTCCCTGGGATAGGCTCCAGGTTTCCTCGTGACCCTGAAGAAGGATAAGTGGTATAGAAGATGGATGGATATTATTGCTAAAATATGTGTGACTGTTCAAAAAAACCCAAAACAGTCAGGTGTCTCTGTGGCTGAATTCTGGCCAAATCTTTTCTACCCATAACACATTCTTTGACGACTCAACTTTAAGTTAAATTTCATCATAACGTTTTGGAAACATTTTTATTTGACTTATTTACATAATCTTGGGTAACTGAAAAGACCACGTTGCCTAATGAGCCAGTTTAAAATACATGGTTAGTAAAAACATCTAAGTCCTTGCTAGCTCAGTGAGTGTGTGTGTGTATATATATATATATATATATATATATATATATTAGTATCTCACAAAAGTGAGTACACCCCTCACATGTTTGTAAATATTTGATGATATCTTTTCATGTGACAACACTGAAGAAATGACACTTTGCTACAATGTAAAGTAGTGAGTGTACAGCTTGTGTAACAGTGTAAATGTGCTGTCCCCTCAAAATAACGTGATATATCAAGCAGAGAACAATACAAGTAGTGCTACTATACAAGATCCATTAAGTGAGTTCCAGAGGAAGCAAAGTGTACAGAGTAGAGGTGTAAGTGCAAAAAAATTTGTTTTATTTATTTACTTATTTTTAAAAAAATTTATGAGTTGGTTAGGTGTTCACGGAAGAGGTGGGTCTTCAGCTGTTTTTTGAAGATGGTGGGAGATTCTGCGGTCCGGATTGAGATTGGAAGTGCATTCCATCACTGAGGAACAGTTAGCGTGAAGGTTCTGGAAAGGGACCTTGAGCCACGCTGAGTGGGAACTACTAAACGTCGGTTGCTAATCGATCGCAGATTGCAAGAGGGAACTTAGACCTTCAGGAGAGAGTTGAGGTTGGAGGGTGCTGTTCCTGTCAAGGCCTTGAACTTGATGCGGGCAGCTACAGGAAGCCAGTGGCGGGAGATGAAGAGAGGTGTGACATGGGTTGTCTTGGGCTGGTTGAAGACGAGGCGCGCTGCAGCATACTTAATCATCTGAAAGAGTTTGATGGAGCTGGCTGGGAGGCCTGAAAGCAGTGAGTTGCAGACACTGAAGAAATGACACTTTGCTACAATGTAAAGTAAGTAAAGTATGTACAATGTAAAGTAGTGAGTGTACAGCTTGTGTAACAGTGTAAATGTGCCGTCCCCTCAAAACAACTCAACACACAGCCATTAATGTCTAAACCGCTGGCAACAAAGGTAAGTACACCCCTAAGTGAAAATGTCCATATTGGGCCCAATTAGCCATTTTCCTTCCCCGGTGTCATGTGACTTGTTAGTGTTACAAGGTCTCAGGTGTGAATGGGGAGCAGGTGTGTTAAATTTGGTGTCATCGCTCTCACACTCCCTCATACTGGTCACTGGAAGTTCAACATGACACCTCATGGCAAAGAACTCTATGAGGATCTGAAAAAGTTAGCATTAGCAGTTGTGGAGAGAGCACAGCATGATGAAACAAACTAGACACAATGGGGGTGTAAAATGATGGCGATTTACAGTCATGTGAAAAAAATAAGTACACCCCATAGAAATTGTTGGCTTTTTGAGATATTTGGAAAAGCAAACATTTGATCCTCTTCAATACAGTGCCTATTAATAAAGGTGATATACGATATAAAATGACATAAAATTGACATTTTGTAGTCATTTTCACTATTTAAATGAACAAAAAACAGATCAGTCACATGGAAAATGTAAATACACCCTACATTTATCACATCTTAAAATCCATACAATTAGAATAAAATTTGGAACTATTTGTGCTCTGGACAGATGAATCAAATATAGAGGTGTTTGGCCACAGTAACATCAGACAAATTTGGCGCAGACCAAATACAGCATTTCAGAAGAAGCACCTCATACCAACTGTGAAATGTTATGGTTTGGGGTTGCTTTTCTGCCTCAGGGACTGGACAGCTGGCATTCATTGATTCAATGATGAATTCTGCATCATATCAAAGAATGCTTGAAGATGATGTGATGCCAACTGTCCAGAAGTTGAAGTTGAACCGAAAGTGGGCCTTTCAACAGGATAATAAGCACACTAGCAGATCCACCAAGGAATGGTTCAAAAAGAAGAAAGGGAGGGTTATGGAATGGCCTAATCAAAGCCTGGATTGGAATCCCTTTGAAATACAATACATGTCGAGTACATGCAAGAAAACTCTCAAACATCCTTCAACTGAAAGAACATTGCATGGAAGAGTGGTCAAAGCAAGCTTAGTTGACAATTATGCAAAACATTTATATGAAACTATTTCTGCTACACTACTAGGGGGCAATAAGGGGGGCAATTCTGAGGCCAAGGTTGTACTTAAGAAAAATATCATGTATTTTTTCACAAGACTGTATTACATTATATAAAAACAACATACAATGTATTGTAAAATTCTTAAAGATTCACATGGCTCAATTTTTATATGGCTGCCACCATGACTATGCCATACTGCTTCTGAAGGCTCCTTTATATGGGCTGAAATTATCGACCATCTGGGACATACTGTAACGTGTTTATGAGAAGCCAAAGCCAGTGTTCTACTGCTGTGCAATCAGTGAAATTTATGCAAGCAAGAACAAGTCTCAAAAATGATTAATGAATATTTTCAGTTTTATTTCATTCTTTTGTTCCCTTTTGGTTCCAAAATGTAGTGCTGTCATATTCTATACTTGACCTTGACCATGGTCTGATGGAACAGAGGAGGAACCACCCTTTTTCCATAATCCACCTTAGCCTCAGAAAGCACCGCTTGCACTAGATATCCTCATTGACTGGGAGCTGGGTGCTAATGAAACAGATTTCACCAGCTGTTGCAGAAACAGAGCAGCACAGCTGAGGGCAATTTGAGGGCAGATGACTGCCCGCTGTTCCAGCAGGTTGATGTGTTCTACTCTCACACTAGGGTTCCACATGCTTCCTGTGCTTCTGAGGCACCATACCGCCCCACAGCCGGTGACGAAGGTACTTGTGATTTTTTACCTCACATGGGGGCACCACTCCAATGTTAGCAACGTTTGTAAGAAAAGCATTGCATTTCTTTGAAGTCAAAGTCAAAGTCAGCTTTACTGTCCTTTTTAGCACATCACATAGCAATGGATAAAAATGTGCATCATGTAGCACTAGGTTTCGTCTGTGAAGGCTGCATTTGTTGTTAAAATGGATAAAACAACATGAAAACCATCGAGCTGTCTATGGGGGGAAAAAATCAAGAAACAAAACATAGAAGCTCATCAGTCCAGCATGGTGGAGGTAGTGTCCAGGCTTGGGCTTGCGTGGCTGCTTCTGGAACAGCCTCACTAATCTTTATCAATGATGTAACTCATGATGGTAGCAGCAGAATGAATTCAGAAGTCTACAGAAACCATCTGTAGAAATGCATCCAATCTAATTTGCAGGAATTTCATCACGCAGCATAACAATGACCGAAAGCACACTGCCAACTCAACAAAAGACTTCAGCAGAGGGGGAAAAGTAGAAGGTTTTAGACTGGCCATGTCAATCACCACACCTTAACCCAACTGAGCGGCATTTTGTAACCTGAAGAGGAGAGTAAACGGAGAATCCATTAAAAACAAACAACAACTGGAAGAAGCTGCAGTACAAGCCTGGAAAAGCACCACAAAAGAAAAATGCAACAGTTTGGTGATGTCAGTGGGTCACCAGCTTGATGCAGTTCTTGCAAGCAAGGTATGCAAGCAAGGAAGCCAAAAATTAAGTGTTATTTCATTTCATTTACTTCAAAACTATTTGTTCCTATACTTCTGCTCACCTAAAAATTGGGTGGTCTACCACCAAAGGTGTCCTGTTGAACACAGTTGTTTAACACATGTAGATGTAAAGATCTACATGTAGATGTAAAGATCAGGAAATGAAAGTTGAAATTCTGATCATTGTGTGTGTGTGTGTGTGTGTATATGATATATGATATATATCTTGTGATGGTTTGAGACGCATGTGTGTTGATTCTGACAACCTGTGGTCTGTTGCTGAGGTTTTCAAGTATCCAAATCCTGACCGTTTATCGATTAGTGTCTGTGGGATGATTATATTGATTGCTGGGCTGAAGTCAATGAACAGCATTGTAACATACGAGTCTTTGTTATCCAAGTATGAGAGGGCCAGGTGAATTGTGAACGCGATTGCATCATCTTTGGAGTAGCTCTTTCTGTATGCATATTGTTGAGGGTCCAGTGTGAGTGGGGTGAGTGCTTTGAGGTGAGCCATGACCAGTTATTGAAAACACTTCATGATCACAGGGGTACGTAAGTGTGACAGGGATGTAGTCATTGAGGCATGATACGCTAGTCTTCTTAGGCACTGGGGAATTGGGGGTAGATTTAAACCACACAGGGACGACAGCCTGCTCAAGGGAAATGTTGAAGATGTCCATAAAACCATATGCTAGTTGGTGGGCACATTCCTTGTGTACGTGGCTTGGGATACCATCTGGTCTACGTTTGGTACGTCCTTGTTTTCTTTGACAGCGTGCACTCACGCTAGTGTAACTCCACAATTTTGTGCAAACCTGATCCATTTCAGATCAAATCCATTGAAGTGTTGATTGAACACATGCTCCAATAGAGGAGATTAGGCATGACAATCTGACCTTTTGTATAAAGCAGTAAACACGCTCAATATCACACATTTGCTTACTTTGAAATAGGAACAGTGCAGAATCTTGACTATCACATATATCGAGTTTTTTTTTTTTTGTATTAAATATTTCAAAATTCCAAAACATTCTGTTTATTTCTAATTTTAAACGATAAAAAATCCCAGATCTTCTATGTGGTCTCAGACATTTGGACCCCGCTGTATGTGTGTGCATTTATAAAACTTTATTAGCTTACTGCATTGATGCCATGTGAAAAGAACAGAGCAATGTTGACACTGATTGATACTGTCTTTTATTTTCCTTGTTTTTGCTTTATCTGTGTTTTTATTGACGCATTTAAAAAATTACATTATAATTTTATCATCTTTTTTTCTCTTTTTTTAAATCCATATCAGTGTTTTAGATCAGGATAAAATACCCACATGGATATATATACTGGGAGTTTATTATTATTTTTTTCAGTAGTGCCACTACATCCTTATTTCCTCATTAATCAGGGCTGCCCTATTTACCAGCAGACTGTATATTGCTGTGAATAATTCATATGTGTTGGAATGTAATAGAAACCGTGGTTTCTGTTTGAATCACAGCATTGGTAACTCTACATTTTAGGTTCTGCTGAGTAGAAGGTTGACAGTTGAAATCCCAGGATTGCCGGAGACTTGCTGTTGGACGTTTAGCGAAAGCCAGAATTGCTCAACTGGGTTCGCTGAATTGTATCCTACTTTATGGTCACTCCATCTATTTTCAGTATACAGGATGAAAAATGGAGCCCCTAGGAACACTTCTACACATAAGACAATATAAGGCTTAATGTACACAAGGCTACGTAAAAGTGGTATACAATAAGTGGAACACGATACAGTCAATACAAAGAATAAAAATGTATTGTATTAATACTCCTCCTAAAAATTTTGTCCAATCATCACCAAATTTGGCACACATCATCTTCAGAACAAGCCTCCTAAAAGTTTATTAAAAGAATTTTTAATACTCCAAATGATTTGCCCATAATGGGCCAACGAACCTGACAGCAAAGCCAAACAGGAACTGAGGCTTTATCTCAACAACAAATTTGTGCACTGATACAAAACTTGGTAGGCATGTTCAGAACTATGAAACCATCAAATTTCACGACTGGACAACAGTTATATGCTAAAAATGTTAAAAAAACATGCTAAAAATGCTAACGTCTAACTGCCATCTGTGCTACTCTGCCTCCAAATTTTGTCCAATCATCACCAAATTTGGCTCACATCATCTTCAAGTCTGTATAAACAAAAACGATCAAAGGATCGCTGATATTTAAAACTGTCCTCCCACGATGAACTGGCAAATGCATGAAACTACAAATCATTCTTGAACCCCTTTGCCTATAGTTATAGCTCTGATTTCGTGATTGCCTATTCAACAATTGTAGAGCTTTTGTGAAGGTGTGGCTCATCAAGTCTGTGTGCTTGGCCCCCGAAAATTCTGCTTGCTGCTTTAATTATTATTATTATTATTATGATGATTATTATTATTACGAAACAAGTATAAACAACTAAAATGTCTCTTAATTTGACATAGTGATGTTAAGAGACAGAGAGAAAAACTCTTCAAATCACTTTCTATTGATCCACCATATATAAATCTTACACCTCATTATAACGGTGTTGTCTTTTCAGTATATGTGTGTATTGTATTGATCAATGAAAAACAGGATCCATGGAAAAATAATTTAATAAATTGAACAATAAACAAAGTACACTACATAGACAAAAGCATGTGGACATTTGAACATCTTTCAGATGTGTTTTTGTTTTCAGTGTCGTAGGGCATACGAGTATAGGGTGACTAAACGTATCGTTAGATGTCATTAAATACAAATTGCGCAATAAAATAAGAAGCTGTATTGTGTATATGGGTTCGGCCAAAACTGCTTGTGATGTGTATTACTATGGAGCTGGACACCATTCTGCTGCTCCACTCTTATGGGATGTATAGGTTTTTCAATAAACTTTGAAATATGGCCGTGTAAATTCACTTTAATTAGCGACAATGTTATACGTCGAATAACAGGAGCATTGACGATGTTGGGTAATGTAGCCTATAGACTCTGAGATGGGTCCACTTCATCCTAAATGTCATTTGCATTCTTCCATGTTCTCCTTGGTGCCATCGGCCAAAGTGAACAAATTCAGAAGCACATAATTAAACAAACTAACAAAACAAAGTAATAGTATCATGAATTAGAAAAAGTGTGCACATACCTTCTAGGTAGTGTAGCTCAGTAGCCATTTGATTGGGGCATGGCTCTCATGAACAGATCTTACTTAAGACGAGCAAACTTTGTCAGTAACCAGACTTAGTTTGCATTTATTATAGAACAGGGTCTGACTCCAGTTAGTTTTGTATTATATAATTATATTTGAACCATATCAGTGTTTTAGATCAGGATAAAATACCCACATGGATATATACACTGGGAGTTGTTTTTGGTTTTTTTTGTTTTTTGGGTTGTTGTTTTTTCAGTAGTGCCACTACATCCGTATTTCTTCATTAATCAGGGCTGCCCTATTTACCAGCAGACTGTATATTGCTGTGAATAATTCATATGTGTTGGAATGTAATAGAAACAGTGGTTTCTGTTTGAATCACAGCATTGGTAACTCTACATTTTAGGTCTTGTTCTGCTGAGTAGAAGGTTGACAGTTGAAATCCCAGGATTGCCGGAGACTTGCTGTTGGACCTTTTAGAGAAAGCCAGAGTTCATTACTGAGTCAGGTCAATGTTTATGGTCATTCCATCTATGTGGAGTATGCAGGATGAAAAATGGAGCCCCTAGGAACACGGCAACACGTAAGAGGATGAGGCTTAATGTATACGAGACTATGTAAAAGTGGTATACAATAAGTGACGATCAATACGAAGAAGAAAATGGGTAACAATAAACAGCAGACAGAAGAACAGGATCAGCTTCGGGATAGTTGACATTCTGATCTATTGTTTATATTCATCTTCTGATCTGTCTTTAATATATAACACAGAGAAAAGAATTGGCCTTGCCGTTCCAGTGTTTTCAGAGGTATCAGCGTATCGATTTGAATAATCTGACTCAACTCTGAATACAAGGAATTTTTTTCCCCATGTAAATATTGACCTTGATGACCCTTTTAAACAATATTGAGCGTATAAAATGTGTGCTTTTATGTGGACTTTAAGTCCTCCTGGAAAACGCAGTACATTTTAATGCAGTAAATTATAAGCATATGTGCCTTAGGTTTCCATGAACACATGCGACATTATAAAAGTACAATAATAAACATGGGGATTATCAAAATGACTTAAACTTCTATAAAGACATCTTAAACCCCAGCACAAAGGATAGGTTTTTGCAAACACGAACAAAACAAAAAAAACATGACCTGAATATATGCAGATATGCGCCTGTTGGTTTATATTCGGCTGTTTCTTTCTATTCAGGTTTTCTTTGCTCTTTTGTCAGATTTGCATAAGGTGCTCCAGTTAAATTATAAGCTTATATATTTTTGTCCTTAGTCATGCTGTACTTCCTGTCTGCGATCTTCTCCTCTTCATCTCGTTTCACCTCATGACAGCTCTGTTAAAACTACACTGCTCTCAGGGATGCTCAGGAAATAAACATCAGATTGGGTATGGTTTGTGTGTTTCACTGAATCCCGATTTAGCCTCTTGAATTTATTCTGTAGTGCATATTATTATTCTCTACACTGGATTATTGATTCTATTTAAAGTAAACACGGTGGCTTAGTGGTTAGCACGTTCGCCTCACACCTCCAGGGCCGGGGGTTCAAGTCCCACCGTGACCCTGTGTTTACATGTTCTCCCTGTGCTGCGGGGGTTTCCTCTGGGGACTCTGGTTTCCTCCTCCAGTCCAAACACGTGCATGTGTCTAAAGTGTCTGTAGTGTATGAATGGGTGTGTGTGTGATTGTGCCCTGCAATGGATGGGCACCCTGTCCAGGGTGTACCCAGCCTTGTTCCCGATGCTCCCTGGGATAGGCTCCAGGTTTCCCTGTAAAAGGATAAAGTGGTATAGAAGATGCATGGATGGAGGGTCTCGCTTGACATTATTAAGTAGCATTAATTTAGTATTAAAAACATTTGTCATCATTTGTGTAAGTGGACAGCCAATTAATTCAATCCAATAAACAACCTGACAAGAGTATTTAATGCATACGTTCATTTATTTGATTTTATTTTTAAGCTCAGTGCCAGTTTTTACTCAAATCTAGTCCAAGTGTTAGCACACTTAGGCATAGGCTGCGTACCTGTGTGCAGAATTTTCCTGCATTCCAAACACGTACCTAGTTGGGATTAAATTTTGCAGAATACCTATACCCCTGTGCTAAAATCAAATCAACTCTTTACTAGGTGCTAAACTGGAGATTTTGCGGTAGCAACATTTCAGCGTTGTAATGTAAGTAGTTTTGGGACATTCTCTGGATATCGTCCTTTTAACTGAAGCTGTATCCATTCCTCTTTTTTATTTTTCTTTATTTATTGCTTTTTATTTTTTTGTAATTTCACTGCATTGGCTTTTTGCTGCATCAGTCTGTTATTTTGCCTTCTTAAACATACCTGTGACGAAGACCCCCTTCATATATATATATATATATATATATATATATATATATATATATATATATATATATATGTATATATATGTATATATGTATATATGTATGTATATATATCAATTTCCCCATTGCAGCCACATCAGATCCACAGAGACATTCAGGTTTATCCCTATTGGCAGTACATAGCTTTTCAAGTTTCCACCTGCTTTCAGTCAGCATTTTTACCTGGCCATCTAGCAAACTCGCACTTGTTTTTGATGCGAGTAGCCACTGTGGAAGGTGTGCGATTGGTGTACTTGCTGTGGAGTCATTTGTTGGGGGAGGAGTGGGAGGAGAAGGCACACGGCTGTTTAGACTGAGTCACGCTGCAGTGGTAGGATCTGTAATGCGGTGGGCCGGTGTTAAATCCAAATTACCATAAACCCGCAGGCCACATGATACAGACTCATATCACAGACCTTTCAATCACGTTTCACACATGAATTATTTGCTCAAATCGTCAACCTATTAAAAATGGCTGTTTATTTATTTATTTATTGATTGATTGATTGATGAATACTCCCTGATAAAAAACAACAACAATAGAAACCCTCATAGAATTGGTAATGATTTTAATGGTTATAATGGGAGTTATATTGGTTTTAATGGAAAGTGTAAGTCCCTGTGAGTCTCTGCTAGTAATTTGCTGCCTTCTCTTGGTGGCGTGTTATGTCTAGTGGATACCATTAAGGATCAGTACAGGTAGTGGTTTTAATGATTAGCTGATGGTTTGTAATGATAATTGTAGTGGCAACCATTAGAAATTCTGTGATGGTTTCTATTGTTTTTTCAGCACGGCTATTATTATTATTATTATTATTATTATTATTATTATTATTATTATTATTATAGTAGTAGAAGTAGGGGCCAAGCATAGTTGATTTGTATGCTTATGATCTTTGGCACAGTGTCAGAGGACAGTCTCAGCTATCAACACAGCAATTTTGGCATACACACCTGAAGCTCTTTAGTGACATCAACAGGGCAAGGTCGGCCATCACACCCATATGTGCTTGTTGAGCATCCCATTGCAGATTTAGTCCCCGCCTTTGCTGTTATATTAAACTCCTCTTCTCTGGGAAGGCTTTCCACTAGATTTTGAAAAGTGGCTGTGGGGATTTGCCCATTCAGCCACGAGAGCATTAGTGAAGTTGGGCACAGATTTTGAGAAAGAGCCCTGGCATGCAGTATCCCTAATGAGCGATCCAGTGGCAAGGAAAAACACCCTAAGACGAGATGAGGAAGACATCTTGAGAGGAACCAGACTCAAAAGGGAACCTGTCCTCGTCTGGTCTACAACGGATAGTGTGAAACTTAAGGGAAGTTCATTATGGATTGTATATGAAGTCTGTTTTGTTGAACTGATCCACTGTTCACTAAAGGAGACTTGATTGCAAAACTGTATGTGGTGATTGCAGTCACAACGCCATCGCAGCAACCGTACTCCCAGCGACCACAGAGAAATTGTCCGTGTGAAATTGAGCTCCAAAACAATTCCCATGGTACTTCAAGTGGTGCCATCCTCAGCAATCTCCAGGCAATCACTCAGTAGCAGTATGTAGCCTCCCGTTGATGAGAACTCCAACCAGAAGTAGAGCATCATGAAGGATCAGGCAGGTCCAGAAAGCAGAAAGGGTCAGGATTACTGGCATCTCAAGAGTATCATGTATAGCTCGACAGAAGGAGAGAGGATCTAAGCGACTTCAAGAAGTTTTGTCTGAATTCACCTCTAGGGAAGGTACTATGATTGACAAAATAATGAAACGGATCATAACTTGAGGCACTCGAGATCAAATGGTGTGTTATTGATGTAACAATTACTTTAACTTCTTCTCATACAAAGTTCGTTCAACTATCACAAAATTTGGATCACGCAATAGAGAGACCACTCCGAACAACGTTTCTTTCTTGGAATTTTGATATGGTTTATCCATACTTGTCAGTACTTGTCTGCTAAATCGCTGCTTGCGACTTTCACTTAAAATAATCTCTGAAAGACTTTACCAGGACGAAGGAGTGTACACACAGACACACAATGCTGTTGCATCTTAGGTTATCATATGATCATTTTAGGCTTTTGTATCAACTAAGTGACAAAGCTGGAAACTAAGCTGGAAACGTCCACAAATCTGCATGTGACATGCTTCTTAGCACATGCAGTGCTTTTTTGGGGTCGAGCGACTCTGCCAGTCAAACCTTATCGGTTTTATTCAAATAGAATATTTTTAAATACATGTTTTTAATATATACGTTAGTGGTTCGCACGTTCGCCTCACACCTCCAGGGTCGGGGGTTCGACTCCCACTGTTGCCATGTGTGTGCGGAGTTTGCATGTCTCCCTGTGCTGCGGGGGTTTCCTCCAGGTACTCCGGTTTCCTCCCCCAATCCAAAGACATGCATGGTAGGCTGATTGGCGCGTCCAAAGTGTCCATAGTGTATGAACGGGTGTGTGATTGTGCCCTGCGATGGACTGGCACTCTGCCTTGTGCCCGATGCTCCCTGGGACAGGCTCCAGGTTTCCCCATGGCCCTGAAAAGGAGTAAGCGGTATAGAAGATGGATGGATGAATGGATGGACTCATGAATGAAAATATTTTTTCTTAATATGTCTTTAAGACCACAGTCATGTTGTCATCTACATAACACTAATGCTTCAGCCATATAGACCTAGTACGTAGATCCAAATATATTCATGTCAGCTTTTTCCAATAAGCCCGCATCTTCATGTGTTACAGACACTATTTTATTTGGATATAATGTATGAAACAACATATAATATGATGTTATAATGTGTTCCATGTGCTATACATAAAGTATGTGTATAATGCAGTACAAAAAGTTTATATAACGTGCATTTACCAGCAGCTTTCTTTCCCTTGACCTGATCTAACCTTACCTCACATCACATAACACTACTCTACCATCCCTTCCTTATCCACTCACCATTTGAACTTCCCAAGATTACCCCATAATCCAGTTCATAATAATAGATAAACGCATTCAGCCTGAACTGAAAATTTCACAAACAGTCACACCAGTTCTTGTCAATACCAAATATACTGTTTAAACATTCACCGTGTAGGTTTAACAAATACGGGCTGACACCTTCTCCAAAGGCTAATTGGAGTCAGACTTTGTCCGATAAAAAGGCGATTCGGGCTCTTTTTAAGAAAGATGTTTTCATTTAAACTATGCCCAGATCATAACAAATTTCAGAGGACTTGGTGGAGGGAACATCATGGTTTGCTGCCTCGGGGCCTGTACAGCCTGCAATTATTGAGGGAATGATGAAGTCAAAATTGTATCAAGAACTTTTACAGGAAAATGTCAGGATTGCGCAAGTCTTAACAGCAGTTATTGGAAAGATTTGGCAGAACTTATTGCTGTTAAAGAAGGTTCTAGCAGTTATTACATAAAAGGGCTCAAAGACTTTTTCTAGCCAGGGCTGTGGAGTTATTAATCAAGGTTTTCAGTAAAGACATAACACACCGAACTGTTGGTCATCATTAAAGTCATAATAATAGACAAACACATACCACATAAACTGATCAAGAGTACATCAGACCACCAGGTGATACCCTGGTGGGTGAGAGGAACTAATTGCATTCTGCATGCACGTTTGTCATAATGAAACAACGAAAAAAGCACACACAACTTAACCACACACACACACACACACACACACACACACACACACACACATGCAGGAGGGTCAGGACCACCATCTTGATGGCTAGACACTCATTCTATTTATCATGCTGTACCAGCTGTCCCTGACAGAGAGTTTGTGGCTGATTTATAGCACCGGGCGTTCCTCCACCACCTAGGACAAGACAGCCCCCTGTCCAAGGCATCCGTCTGTATGAACAAAAGGTAGAGAGAGTTCAGGATAATGTAAGAGCAGGCTGAAATAAAGTGCAGCTTTCACTTAAGTAATGGCCCATTGGTACTACCGTGTCAACAAGACCAGATCTGATGCTCCCTTTTGACTGAGGTCAGTCAGAGGGCCAGTGATGTCTGTATAATTTGGCACAAAATGACGAGAGCCTATGCTCCTTTATGGTCTTGGGTATCGGGCAGGCCAAAATCGCTGAAGTCTTACCAATTTGGGGATGCACCTGCTCATGGTCTATGTAGAAGCCCAGATACTGTACTTCCAATGCAATTGCACACTTCTTTGTGTTTTCTGGAGGGGGTGGTATAGGACACAGGCTAAATCTGGAATGCGATGTTCAGCAAGCAAATTTAAGTGTAACGGTCATGTGTCCACAAACTGCTGGCCCTATCCAAATGCAGTGGTGTGAGGATGGAGTTATTATAATGAGTAATACCATAATACTATTACATGAGTTAATAAAACATGGAAAGGGTCATTTTCCCATGGGACACTGGAGTCAAGGGAATCTGCTAATATCCCTCAGTCTAAAGTATTTTCAAGTCAATCATTTTCTAACGTCCAAACAGAACCAGACTGAACAGTCTTCCTTGGGGACCAGCACAGGCTTGTCCAATCACTGTGGGATTCCTTGATTTCTCCCACATTGATCATGGCCTGGAACTTCTCCAGTATCAGTATGTGGTTCTCTGTATGGAATATCTATGTGATGATCTATGCAATTAATGTGACCAAGCAGATGCAAAAACACATCTGAAAAGTCTGCTTATAACTGGGCAACCTCTGTTTTTTTGGGTTAGGGCAGAAATAGTGTCCACAGGGGACCAGGGTGGATTGCGGCACACCTTTTAGGGTTTACCTCAGGTCCCAGGTCTTGGGAACCACTTCAATTCAATTCAATTTTATTTGTATAGTACATTTAACAATGGGCATTGTCACAAAGCAGCTTTACCGAACCACTGTTGCCAAAGCCACAGGGACCACCTCTCTCAATTTTTTAAGGAGACTGAAATGTCACGTAATCTTCCGTGATTAGAAAGTGGTAAAGTTCGCAAGAGATTTCAAGGCTTTGTTTAACGCTTCTAGGACTGATACCTCATGCCATGCCAAGTTTGGCAGTAGAAGGTGGATTCTGTCATCTGCAAAAACCAGTCTTTGTTTTCTCTGCCATCTTTTATGTGGATCCCCCAAATGTTGCACCATCCTGTTTTAAAAGTAACCTCTAATTAGATAATTAGGCTAAAATTCTAATAAGTTAGTAGCCTATAGGCTAAAAAAAAAACCCCGCTCTGATGTCGTTATACAGCTTTGGAATTGTCATTTTTGAAAAGAAGCTCATTCAGCTTTATTTTAATGTTATTTTTCAACACTGTAAAGCAGGGGTGCCCAATACGTCGATCGCGATCGACCGGTCGATCGCAAAGGAAGTGCGGGTAGATCGCCATTCAAAAAATAAAATAAAATAGATGTTAGCGTTGATGTACAGGACATCCAGTCTAAGATCTCGTCTTTTCTCTCTCCACGCGTGTGCGATCAAACGTACCAGCGCTAAAGGCTAGCGAGAGAAATCACGGAGTTAACTTCCCAGTTTATTTCTACTGATGAAAGGGGACAAAATGAGTGAGGTAGCGGGATCAAGCACGAAACTGAAGACTTATCTCTTCCATGCGGAATGGGTGGATGTCTGCTCTGCCGAGCTACCATTGCTATTCCGAATAAGGGTAATGTGGAGTGGCACTTTAGCACTGTTCATAAACACTACGATACTGACTTCCCTCCGAAAAGCGAGCTGAGAAAGAGGAAGGTGAAGGAACTAAAATCACAGTTGTCCGGACAGCAGTCAGTCACTCCATCATTAAACACAAGAAGTCATTCCGAGACGGAGAGATGATAAAAGGCGCGTTCGTAGACGCAGCTGACTCGTTGTTTCGAGACTTTAAAAACAAAACCGAAATATTATCTTCAATCAAAGCTCTCCAGATATCAAGGAGTAGTTACACGGGGACTGTGAAGTCATGGCCGAGAATTTAGGGAGAGAAGGGAGTTTCTCTTTGCTGTTAAACATGCAGAACACACCCGACTCAGTGATGATCAGTGGCTGCTGGACTTGTCATTTTTAACTGATCTGACCAACATGTTAAACGAGCTTCATTTGGAGCTTCAAGGAAAAGACAAAACCGTGGTCAATATGATCAGCTCAGTTAATGCCTTTAAACAGAAAATGCAACTTCTGTCCTCAGAGCTGCAGCGCCATGATTTTGAGAACTTCCAAAACCTCGCGTCAGATCTGGAGATGCAGTGGAAGACTTGTTGAACATCGCACGCTACACGGAGCAGATTGTCAGCTGTCTGTCGCTCAGAGTTTCACAGACGCTTTCAAGACTACATTCATGTGCTACCCGTTTAGGGACAATGTTGAGGTTGATTCAGTCGCATAGAAAACTGCAGCGCTGTTTCACCTGAACTCGTCTGAAGTGGAGGATGAGATTCTGAAACTAGAGACTGACCTTCAGCTGAAGTCCAGGGCTCATGGACAGTTCTGGAACTTACTCACAGGGGAAAAGTACCAAACATGAGGAAATGTACAACCTCCTCGACTGCATTATTTGGCTCTGCTTATGTATCTGAGTCCGCCTTTTCCCACATGAAGATTATTAAGTCCAAATACTGTTCCACAATGACTGATCATCATTTGGAGGCCTGCTTGAGGCTGGCTACCAGCAGCTACTGTCCGGACTGTGCAACCCTGACTGAAGTCATCAGAGTAAGCTATTGACCAAAAATGTACTGAATTGTAGTGTCCCATAAGAGTTCATGCAGTTATACGAGGTACATGAACATATGTATTGTGTGTATATATATTTAAAGTATACTCAGTTTATATATAAATAAATATGTTTCGCATATTTAATGTAGGTAGATCTCCTTGACTGGTCATGTTAAAAGTAGCTCGCAAGTGAAAAAAGTGTGAGCACCCCTGCTGTAAAGGGATACTGCTTCTGTGCACTGCTCCCATCAAGAGCTGTTCTGTCTGTACTTTGTACAAAGTGAAAAAAGCACCAATGATGCTGGTCTGATTAGCAATAGCAATGGGGCCTCCTGTGGAGATAAGCTAGCCTCAAATGTTTGTGCAGATTGTCATCGTTATATGGGAATTATTTGCCCACATACCAACAGACAGGCTGGTTAATGACATGAAATGGATAATGTCAGAAAGCAGCTTTACAGAAATCTGTATATAAATGTGAAATTGCTCAGATGTATAAATTGTATAAATTGATCCCTAATGAGCAAACCAGAGTCAACGGCGGCAAGGAAAAACTCCATGATATGGCATGAGAAAGAACCCTTGAGCAGAACCTTGAAGGGAAAACGTGCTTTTCTGGGAAGTTCCCTTCTATAGCTGTATACCACAAAGCTAATAAATAAAAGTGCTAATTGTGTTAATAGGAACTTGAGTAGTAGCATCAGAGTCATTTCGGAATTCATTATAGTTTTGTTTGCCCAACAAACAATAGCACTTTATTTATAGCATAGTTACTACTGTTCACTGATGGTGACTGGAATGCAAACTATTCTTAGCAACTGCAGTCATAAGGTTATCCAAGGAAGAAATATCATGAATATTATTTGGCCCACCTTTAGCATTTGGCTTGAAGCCCAAATACTGCCAAGCCTGCAAAATTGTGTTATTTTTATTCACTAAAACGCTGTCTACCTTATCTTTATTTTTTACTGAATATTGCCACTGGGGAAAACAAGACATGATTAGCATTTTAGAATGTAAAAAGTTAGGGCTGTGCATCGTTGATTGCAAGTGTGGCACCGTATGGGCAGGAAGTGCAGTTAGCATAGCTCAAAGCGCAATTTAGGGATGGCCGTGTCTGGCTAGAATGGTAATTGAAATTCGCTCTATATGTTTGTGTTGTAGAGTACAAAAACATTACACGCATAGAAAACACTTCATTATAATGAAGAAATCATTTTAAAATAGCAAGCTCAACGCATGCTGGTTAGCCTACATCCATCCACAGCCACAAGCTATCATCAATCTGCGACAGTTAGGGGGCGCAAGAGGACAGTGGTATATTTCACAGGATCCCAAGCCTATATTGGATTATTAGAAACTGATTCTAACTTCCCATTTATTATGTGAATGGTCACAGCTAGGCAACAGTAAACATAGAGGCTAGTGATCAGTGAGAATGACTGTTCCATTCTTCTTTTGTGTTGCATTTCCAGGATTGTACTACAGTTTCTTTCAGTTGTTGTCTGTTTTGGGGGTTTCTCCCTTCAGTCTTCTCTTCAGGAGGTGTAATACATGCTCAGTTGGGTTATGGTCTGGTGATTGACACGGCCAGTCTACAAACATTTGGCCATATAGTCTAAGCAAACAGAAGTAAACTAGTTCAGGTTTTCTGACCATTACGTCTGAACAAAAATTCTGTCTGGGAAGAGATACGAGTATATATAATAGCTCAATTTCACAGAGAGCACATCAGCGAATTAGATCATCAATGACAGCATAAATACAGAGTTTAAATCCAATTCAAAGCAGATCAAGTTCTAAAAGAGAGGGGAAATGACAGGCTCTTTTATTTTTCTCAAGTGCTACGAGCAGAAAAGGATCAAAGTCCGCTCTTGAATTAGGGCTCTTTGGGTTGAGGGTCTGGTTTAGATTTGAAATGTGAAAATCTATCTTCTTTTGTCTTTCACTAGTCAAAGACAAGTTGATGGATTAATATGCTGGAATCAAAACGGAACGTAATACTGGCAAATGGCAAAACCTCGCGTCAAATTTAGGTCGATTACAGGGTACGTATTTTCTGTCATGTAGCGCTTTATGCATAATCTGTATTTTGAAATGATTTAATGAAAAAGTTTTAGGTATCATTTTTAATTCATTGTTTACCAGATGAAAACTGAGCAAAAACACAAAGAAAGTAGCGGAGCTTATTTTAGCATTTTTCGCAAGTATCTTTCAGTAAGCAGTTTTTAAAAGCAGCTTATCTCTTTACTCTAGATTTTGTCTAGTTTTATGTTTCTTGTATCCTTTGACAGTTCATGTGCATTTATTTAATTAATTTTCCTATTTTAATTTGTATTAAATCCCAAATTCTCACACTACAATTCCCTGCTTTACCTAGTTCCTCTTTACTCTTTCATGCTAAGTACTTACTTATTTTAAGGTTTACTATTATTATTATTATTATTATTATTATTATTATTATTATTATTATTATTATTATTATTATTGCTTTTCATTTACTCTGATTTCTGGCACTTAAAATATTTATAAAATATATTCAGTTCTCTAAAATGAAAGTGATATAACATATTTGGCAAAACATACTGTATATACTGTATAATTTTATGTATTACATGTTATCAAAGCATGTAAAATGCCTTTGTATTAAAAAATATATAGGAATGCATATTCATTTTTCTTATTTCTTATTAATATTTCTATATTTATCTCTTATGGTAGAGTGTGCCTATGTCTCGTATGTATACTCCCACAGAAATTACTGTTAAGAAAAATAATTAGCATTTATATGACGTAGAATAAGAGATCATTGGTTCCAGACTAAACTGTAAACTGAAATGCACCATGACCTCCTACTTCCCTCCTAGACTAGTCTGTTACTTATTTCTAACCAGTGCTTTTATTTATTTATTTATTTATTTACTTACTACACGGCCTGGAGCAGGATAGTGAAGACCGATAAACATTCAGCAAGCACCCGCTGCCATTTCAGGTGACACCATCATCAGCACACACAAGGACACAGACCCACTATTTTTGGAAAATCGAACCAAGCCTTTTATTTCCAAATAATCAGATATACGACGAGGTAGAAATAACCTCAGTTCTTATTTTTTCAACCGGTCGTTCGACAAAATTGCGAAAGCAAAACACTTATGTGGAGGATGTTCAATATGAAATGATGACCCCATGTTGTCAGATAAATTACATGGTAATACTTCAGCCAATTGAAGGCCATAAACAATGACTCGGTTTAAGCAGCAGACGGTCGTTTCTAAGCCATTTAACATTAAGCTTTTGTTTTTGCCGATACCCTTTATACATCTAAACAGCTCAGATAAAATCACAATAGACTTTGAAGTTTTAATGTCACTATTTGCAAAACTGATCGTGTGACCAAACTGAATAGCTGTGAGGAAAAGTAACAAAAGGGTTTGCATTTTGAATATATTAAAATCCAACAATAAACACTATATGGGCAAACATATGTGTACTGACAACGACCAACATACTGTATATGAGCCTATCCAAAACTTTGGCCACAAGGTTGAAGGCACATGTCTAGAATGAGTTTGAATGCTGAACTTGTACGATTTATTTATTTATTTATTTAATTTTCCTTCACTGGAACTAAATGGCCCGAACCTGCTCCGGCAAAACAATGCTCCTGTACACAAAGCGAGGTCCATGAAGACATAGTTTTCCATGACTGGTGTGGAAGAACTCAAGTGGCCCACACAGTGCCCAGACCTGTTCAGTTGGGTTGAAGTCAGGGCTCTGTGCAGGACTCTTCCACATCATCAAACCATGTCTTTATGGGCCTTACTTTGTGCACAGGGGCATTCACATTCTGGAACAAGAAAGGGTCTTCCCCAAACCATTGCCACAAAGTTAGAAGTGTAAAATTGTCCACGATGTCACTGTATGCTGTAGCATTAACATTACCATTAACACTGGAACTAAGGAGCCCAAACTCTAAAAAAACAACCCCAGACCATTATCCCAACTCCACCAAACATTACTGTTGGCACAATGCATTCCAACAAGTAGTGTTCTCTGGGCATCTGCCAAACCCGGTTTTATCCATCGTTCTGCTAGATAGTGAATCGTCATTAATCACTCCAGAGAAGACTTTTCTACTACTCCAGAGTCCAGTGACAGAATACTTCAGTGTACTAACCGCTCTGCATAGTGATATTAGGTTTGTGTACAGCTGCTTGGCCATAGACACCCAGGAGGCTCCTGATACACAGATCTCGTGCTGATGTTGCTTCCAGAGGCAGTGTGGAACTCTGTAGCGAATGATTAAACAGAGAATGTGCTTCAGCACCTGGCAGCCCTGCTCTGCGAGTTTGCGCTGTCTACCGCTTTGTGGCTGAGCTGTTGTTGCTCCGAGACACTCCAATTTCACAACAATACCGTAGCACTTACAGTTGACTGCGTTTAGACCTAGCAGGGCAGACATTTCATGAACTGATTCGTGGCATCCTAAGAAAGTGCCACGTTTGAAGTCACAGAGCTCTTGAGTATGACCCATTCTATTCTATTGCCAATGTTTGTTTATGTCACAGTTCTCCAATGTTCTCCACAAAGGGCCTGTGTGGCTGGATTTAGCACAGAAAATCAACATACTTGCATGTTTTTTGGGAGGTACACGTTTGTTAGGCAGTCTTGTGTGACTTGTGAGGTGTTTGCTGGTGCTTTGGTGGCCTCATTCAGAGCATTTATTGAGATTATCCTTTAATCATTTTGAATCAACGTGAAGCAATTTGAATTCCTTAACCTCAAACACTCGCATTCATCTTTAGAAGCAGCTGTCAGCTTATGTGACCTTCCTCGGTTCGTTTGTATTTTAACATCAAAAAATATCATTCAAATGAAAGCAATTTTGATTAAAAAAAAATTTTTGTAACTTGCTTGTTTTAGAGCAGAATGCCAATACTTTTCTTTTCACCTTGGTTCAGCTAGTAAATCCGGTAAATCCAGAATCAATCCATTTCCTCTTTTATCAGCTTGGGTTCAACTTGAACCACGACATAAGCAGACGATGTTGCACAAAAAACTCTTTCAGATCAATTTAATTTGATTTGTTCTGTAATTTTAACAATAGATTTTGTCACAAGGAAGCGTTCCAGAAATGCAGAGTGTAGATTTATAATATTGGTCAAAGGCATTAAAAAAAAAAAGGATTCAATTTAATTAGGTTACTGATACTGTAAAAAAAAGAGATTCAATTGAAAACCATTAAAAAAAAGTTTTTTTCTTTAAAAAAAGGCTTGTATGTTCACTGTAGTATTATTATTATAGGACTATTACACAAGAGACGCCATCACCAGTACACATTTCCCTTTGAGTAGTTTAGTACATTTTCTTTGAGACAAACAATAAAAACTGGGATAAAACATACAAAAAAGGCTAAAAAATAAAGATAAAATAAAAGAACATATTAATCAGGATTCCATTTTTTGTGTGTGTGTTGAGCTTTGCCTCTGAGTAGCCTTTTTTTTTTTCAACGCTGCTCTCTTCTTCATCACAATCACCAGCAGTTGATTTGGAGTTTAAAAAATTGTGGATTTCTGAAGAATTTGCTGCATCTGTGAGCAAGGTACTGTCTTGTGCTTTCTTCATACAGCTTGTTCTACTTTCTCTCCATTATTGTCCAGTCCCACAGTTCTCAAAGTGAGGTTCAGGGACCCCCTGGGGTCTTTCTGCTAAAGAGGGCAATACTAGCTTCTCCAGGCCAAGGGTGTACTTATTTTTTCCACAGAAGAATATCACATCTGTTGATATTTATGTTGAATAAATTATCGAAATAAATAATTTCAATCAAACTAAGTATATCAACTTTATTAATATGCTTTATTTTATCTGTTTCAAAGATAATAAAATATGTCCAAAAATCCAACAATTTCCATGTGGTGTACTTATTTTTATTAATATGACTGTGTGTGTGTGTGTGTATATATATATATATATATATATATATATATATATATATATTTATTATATTATATTATTTATTTTATTTTAATTTATATATATATATATATATATATATATATATATACACACACACACACACACACACACACACACACACACACACACACACACACACACAGAGTAGTTAAAGGGATCCCTGGTTGAGAACCCCTGGTGTCTATTACAAACATGGAAGCTGATAGTCTGATAGTCGAAACTTGACGGACCAATCATACGTAGATTGTCTGAGTAGTGACTTAATGGTGGCCTGCTGTGTGTGTGTGTGTGTGTGTGTGTGTGTGTGTGTGTGTGTGTGTGTGTGAGAGAGAGAGAGAGGGAGAGAGAGAGATGCAAAGAACAAGCAATAGAACGGCCCACCAGGAAAATTACCGAACTTCCCAATGGAAAGTTCCTCATCACAGTATACTCAATTTCCAGTACATCATGACACCCCTGTTTGGTTAACAAAATGACAGGACCTTAAGTACAGCTTAACACACACACACACACACACACACACACACACACCCTGCAACTTTGACCACAATAATGCGATCTCCAATATGAACTTGTCCATTCTGATCCGCTGTGCTGCCCTTAACCTGCCCTTCACTAGAAGACCACAAACAGCAGCAGGCAAACAAAATGCTGTCTGGAATAAGCAACAAGAATTGTCCTCTCTCAAGTTTGATAAAAAAAAAAAAAAAACTGATTTCATGCAGACCGAGGATCAAAAATATGCATGCGCTTTAATGCACATGACAGCTGTGGATATTGTCTCTGACCTGTAGCCCATAAGAGATGCTTAGTTCGCATTTTTGTGCTACTTTACAGTTCAGTCATACAGGGCAGATATTTTCCCTCTATCTTGTTTCGTCCCTTTAATTCAAACGGCTATACTTTTGGACTGTTTAAAAAAGAGCTGTGTACAATATAGTGATAAATCTTCTCAGTATAGGGATGATCACAGTTTCTCTGTCATTGCCCAAGGCTGTTAATAGTTCATCCTTTTACATCCTGTCTTAATATCTATCTTTTGCCTTTGTCCTGTGAGATTCAATGAGGTATGCTGGTATTTTTTATTCTATATAGCGCTTTTTGATGTATCTATTTCATTTTCCTCTTATTGAAGTCTATTTTCATGAGGGCTGCACAATAATGAATAAAGATTACCTTGACTATGATTCACATCGTTTATTCATTCGACTTCACTGACTGCTTTATACTGGATCTGGAGCCAGTGAGAGGACCACTGGGTGCAAAGCAGGCATAGACCATGGATTGGAAACCAGTCCATCACAGGGCACCAGGCACACACACCCATTTACACCCATGGGCAATTTTAATGCTACCAATTCACCTACTCACATGGCTTTGGGAGGAGAGAGGAAATCAAAGAATCTGGATGAAACCCACCGAGATATGTGGAGAACGTGTGTAACTCCACACAGACAGTAATACCAGGTCAGAATCAGACCAAGGACACTGTGACAAAACTGCCTGTAAATTCCATAGTGGGGGCCAAAATACCAACATAAAGATCAGAGAGCTGTCTACAGGAGAAAAAGCAAGCCATTTTGAAGCTGAGAAAAGATGGGAAATCGATCAGAGCCATTGCACAAACATTGGGCATAAACAGTACACCAATTTGGAATGTCCTGAAAAAGAAAGAAACCACTGGTGTACTAACAACCAGACAAACTAACAAACAACAACAGTTGATGACAGAAGCACTGTGAAAGCTATGACGAGAAACCCCAAAGCAACAGTCAGTGACATCACCAACAACCTCAACAGGGCAGCGGTGAAGGTACCACAATCCGCTGTTCAAAGAAGACTTCGAGAGCAGAAATTTTGAGGCCATACCACAAGATGCAACCCCCTCAGAGCAGTAAGAATCAGAAAGCCAGATTCGAATTCGAAAAGAAATACAGAGATGAGCCACAAAAGTTCTGGAACCAAGATTACCCTCTACCAAAGTCATGGAAACGCCAAAGTGTGGAGAAAGATAGGCTCTGCTCATGATCCCCACCCCTCAAAAAAACAGGAATACAAACCTAGAAAGGCATGCAACAGTATGGTGATGTTACTGGGTTGCAGGCTTGATACAGTTACTGGAATATGCAACCAAATATTAAGACTTATTTACTTTAAGACGGTCTGTTCCAATACTTTTGCTCAGATAAAAATTCTTTAGTTGTCTGCCACTAAAGGTGCCATGTTCTAAGTTGTTTAACACATCTCGATGTAACTATCAGGAAATGAAAGCTGAAATTCTGATTTACGCCATCAGCTCATATTCACCTCTTGATCTCAAACCCAAATGTCTTCAGTGTAGCAAAAACAAAAGAGCTGGCCCTGCTGTACTTTCAGAGGGGACTGTATGCGCTCAAAACAGTCCCTTTTTTTTTTTTTCCGTTTTCAAAGTTTGATGCTATACACTTTGTCCTGCTCGACAGGCTGCAGAATTAGTGAAGGAACATCATACTTTCATTAAAAAATATACCATTAACAACCCATTTCCATATGCACACACACGTCATAATTCATACTGGAGACTGATTTACTGGAAGTTAATGTGAGGGTAAAGTTATACATGAGGTTTATATTGATTCATATATTTTGAGAGCTTGTGTATTCTGTTACCACACACACACACACACACACACACACGAAGTTAGGGAAATGGTAAGTAACACTGCACCTGTCCGTCTCATGTTTCCTGTTGCTGGGCAACTGGGGACATGAGGTCATTATCCGCCGTTTCCCTGGCGATGAGAAACCTCATTCTATAGAGGTGGAGCTTTAATATTACATCATCGGCCTTTATACCAGAGACATTGACATCATTGCCCTCTACAACACATGATTATATTAATTATACACAATTACCGTTTTCATCAATTGGATACACACTTTATAAGTGAATTATTATCAACTCATATAATCCCAACAAAGAATCATACGCCATTCCTTCGTAACTATAAATACATTTTTATTGCCAAAACACTTTATAATGCACTGCTTTTGCAAAACTCTACATAGATGTTAGCTTTTATTATCATATCAATTATATATATATATGTGTGTGTGTGTGTGAATATGTATATGTATATATATGTGTGTAAATATATATATGTATATATATATATATATATATATATATATATATATATATATATATATATATATGTGTATATGTGTATATGTATATGTGTATATATGTGTATATATATATATATATATATATATATATATATATATATATATATATATATATATATATATATATATATATATATATATATATATATATATATATATATGTTTATATATAAGTCACTCATTGCCATGGCGGCCGTATATGGTGGACGTATATTTATATAGTATAATCGATATACAAACTATGTGTTGAGCATCGTACGACCATTAAAACACTACAGTGTTTCAAATGCTGCACAAGTTTCACATGTTTTTCAACATTATTGCTTTGTTGAATTTACACTGCGGCCAATTAGAGAACAAATGCATATGTAAATACAACCCACAAAAATCAATGGAGAATGCAGTAAAGTATAACATCAAGGCCGTGTGCCATGAGTCTGAATTTCTTGTAGGTGAATAATGTTGTTGTCCATGACTATATTCACAAATTGCCATTTCCCGTTCATCTAACAAGAGTCCTTTTCTGCCTCCATTATGACGTTTCTGCTCAAGTCTGCAAAAATACAGAACGATGAATACTGTTACTGTACACAGGGCTTTAGTCAGCCGGTTTTATGAACTAGTACTACAAATCATACAGGGTTATAAGATTACATGATGCAGTAAGTATTGTACATCCACTTCACTGAAAAAAAAAAAACTGTATTAGCTAACCCATTACCTTGTGTAAGTTCATCTCAAAATAAGTATGGACAAGCGGATCATTCGTCATAGTAAAGTTGTTTAACATTCATCCCATACAGTACCTGCAGATCCAGACCTCAGTGCAGCAAATAATTCGGATCTACACAACAGGGTGTCCCAAAAGTCTTCGCACATAGGGGGAAATTAACACTTTTTTAGCAATATGTCTTCTAAAATTTCGTTTATATTGTATATTTTTTTTCAGATAGTCTTTAAGAACGCCTTTGACAAAAGAAGAACGTATTGAAATCACCCTCGTGGCTGGATCGGGAAGCTGTCGCAAGGTTGCGACGGACTTTAACAGGAAACCTGTCAAGCGCATCACACACACAACACTGTTGTTATTAACAAATTGAATAAGACTGAAATTGTTGCGGACCAACCGAGAAGTGGACATCGACGAAAATCCACTGATGAAAGCACAACCAACGTGGTGCTGGAAAACATAGTCCGAAATGTATGGAGACTTTTGGGACACCATGTGTATATAGTGTATAAGGCGAAAAATTGGAGGACCATCATACCTGACCATCATACCAATTATCCAATTGAACATCCCATTCCAGATTTTGTCCTTCTTTGGTGTAACAATAACCTCAAATCTTCTGGGAAAGGCTTTCCACTAGATTTTGGGATTTCCATACCCATTCTGCCACAACAGCCCCTTAGCCCATTAGGTCCAGTGAAGGGAAATGGTAATGCTACAGCATACAAAGACATTCCAGACAACGATGTGCCTCCAACCTCGTACAAAAGTCAGCAAATGGCTCACATATGGGGGTCATGGTCAGGAATTCATATACTTTTGACCGTATCGCCTACAACTGAGCCAAGTATCAAGACTCTTCTCTGTAAACTTCTTCTGACCTTACTTCCTTTGAGTGTCCAAACAGCTGAGTCACTGGCTGTCTTCAAACGAAGACTGAAGACCCAGCTCTTCACTAAGCACTTCATTGAGGACTAATTTAAAAAAGAAAAAAAAAAAACAGAAAACCTTGTGTATTTTTCTTGCTGTACTGGCTTCTCATTAACAGGGTTTTAGATTGATAATATTCTTAGGCGTGACATATGTGTACGATGAGGATAGGTTTAGGACAGAGGCTCCAACTGTCGCTCTGGATAAGTGCATCAGCCCAATACTGTAAATGGAAATAGAACGACTGTACTACTTAAGTCAACTGTAATAAGCAATTCTCAAATGGGTAAATGATTTGACTTTTAAATATATATATATATATATATTTATTTGAATAATAACAACTGAGTTAAGGATCTTGGTAATAGAGTGGCAGTGGACTTTTGAACCCTGCTGTAGATTAAATATGAATATAGCAGAGGAACTATTATTCTTGGCTTGGACTGGTAGAATTACCCTTTTAGGTATTAAAAGGTATGATATAAGATCCTATAAAAGAGACCCTTATAGGACCTCTTTTACAGTAGCAATAATGATTTTTTTTTTTCCATCAGTATTTTTTTTATCTAACAGGATGCAGGCCATGTATCTTTGTCATACACACATAGTCAGAACACTTGCACCAAAAACATTCAATAATTCCTTTTTTAACCGTCTACATGAATGATTACATTTACATTGTTATTATTATTATTTATTTATTTTTTTTTTAAATATGTATGTGGATTGGATTCACTCACTCAAAATACATAGAAAAATTAGATCCAAACATGTTTTGGGTTGAAGAGTATCTTCTGAATTCTTTCCCTTGGAACATAAGGTGCAATTACAAAATGTCTAAAATAGGCCTGCTTCAATTCGTGAATGCAACACTGTTGTTGCCATATGGCAACAATAACATTTTACCATTTAACAGAAAACTCAAAATATATAAACTTGTTTAAATGACCAAAAAGAAATGTTAACTTACCTCAAATAGTGTTTAAATTTTTTTCCTTTAAGTAGTTTTGCCTAAAAATTGGAAAATTTATAACATTTTGAGAGCTCTCTGATGATGACCTTCATCATGCCATGTGACTACAGAAAAGGAAGTGCAAACAGCTCTTCCTAGCCATCTGACATGGCATCGATAAATTCCCCTTTTCCCAGTTATATATGAAAATAGTTATTGCCTATCAAAAAATTGTTGCCATACGGCAACACCACGCAGTAAAGGCTTAATCTTTAATTTGTTTATAAATAGTACCAATGTTAGTTGTAATTTAGCTTTCTACAATTCTCTTTACAAGAGGATTTACAAGAGGAAACGGATTTCTATAAATTCACTAGCATTAACATTTATAAAATATTCTTTTATACAGTGTGTTTTTAATAATGTATTAAGGTTAAAAATGTATTTTTATTGCAGAACCAAATCTATTAAATAACAGTTTAATAGGCAGTTGTCACCTTCATGTAAGCAGCACATATCAAGGCAACAAGTGTTGGCCAAAGTGCTGTTCAATATAATCATTCCAAACAGCAACGAAATAAAATACAAATGAAATTCAATCAATCAATCAATAAATACAACAATAGCACAATATTAAAAGACAAAACCACAGATGAAAAGCCAGAACAAAACAGAAGACTCGATACTATACAGACCTTAAAAAGTCTCAAGTGCCCAGGAAAGCAAATAAATTGGATTTAAAAATGTCTACCATGGGAGATGCCCTTATAAAAAGGGTAAGCTGTTCCACAATCTCAGAGCAACTACAGAAAAAGCCTGGTCACCTTTAAACCTCATTCGAATCTGCGCCATAGTTAAAAACAACGGGTTAGAAAAATAGGTCGAATGAGCCCAGAGAAGGTCAGAGATGTACGCTGGTGATATGTACTGTTGAGTGAAAAGCAAATAATATAACCCAAGAGATTTTGTATTAGCAACTTGTATTGCAAATCTAAATTATGGGGTGCAATTTCTTGGGCACATTTTAACCTGAAAATCCTATCGCAAATACGAAAAATTAGAAATGTGTTGGGTAATGAGACAAAAAAGAACCAGTGGTAAGGCTACACCATAGACTCTATTCGGCCCAAAATGTATTTTAAATGCTTATTTGGCAATCTTCCATCACTCCTCGCGCTGACCATGAATAGCGATTTAGTCTCTCGACCCTACCTGCTAATGGACGTTCCTTTACAGTGATCCATAATCTTAATGGCCGCTGCTTGTAAGTGCTTGACTCAGTATGGCGTCTTGAGTCGCTGTTAGTTTCCTTCTCTGTCTGGACCTGACCGCTTGTCCCGAGGTTTTGGACTTAATTACATTTAAAACTCAGCCAGCTGAAGAAATGCTTCACAATTTGATTTGCTTTTCCAAATGAATCCCATTCATGTCTGAATAACAAAGTTCTCTTTTATATATGGAAATGCAAATGGACCAAATCCTGATCATCATTTCTGTTAATGTCAAACAGAAGGCACCAAAAGGTAAACGATACAGTACTTATTACTAATACATGTATATGCATGGTGAGGGCAGGCTGCGTATCAGCGTACAAGTTTTTAACATAGGGGTGTATAAATGTATGGGAATAATGTCAATGTGCTGAAATAAGCATACAGAAATAAGCATGTTCAATACTCCATCCATCCATCCATTTTCCATGTCACTTATCCTACGTAGGGTTTATGGGGAGCCTGGAGCCATCCCAGGGAACTTGGGGACACCCTGTATGGGGTGCCAACCTGTCGCAGGGCACAATCGCACACACGTTCACACACTACAGACAATTTGGACATGCCAAATAGCCTACTACACATGTCTTTGGACTGAGGGAGGAAGCTGGAGTACTCAAAGAAAACCCTTGAAGAGAACCCTTGGGAGAACATGCAAACTCCACACACACAGGGTGGAAGTGGGATTCGGACACCCAATCCCGAACGTGTTAACCACCAAGCCACCATGCCCACCTGTTCAATACTCATACTTTTTAATCTCTGACATCCAAAATGCAGAATCAGATCTACAGTTTGACAATTTCATCATTATAGTGTCATTGTGACGTGTGCTGCTGGATCTATCGCAGGTTAAAGAGTAGTGACTGTTTTTCGGTAGTTTTTCTTTCTCTATTATTCCTCAATTCCCTTTGAATCCAGTTTAGTTCCCAGTTAATTGGAGTTCATGCGTTAGCTTTGTTGGGTTTTTATTTGAACGTATTCAAACCTGTATACATACACTCACTGTCCACTTTCTACAGGTCAAGAGCGTCAGGTAATGCTCACATCACACATCAGAATGAGAAAACTTTGACTTTCACCATGACATGGTTGTTGGGGCCAGATGGTCTGGCTGGAGTGTTTCAGAATCAGAATCAGAATGGGCTTCATTGCCCACACACACACACACACACACACACACACACACACACACACACACACACACAATTGAATTTGACTTGGTAAGTGAAACATCCAGTGAGTACAGAAATAAAGAAGACATGCTAAGCTTATGGCAGAATAGAAACTGCTGATGTTCTGGAATTTTCACACACAACAGCAGGCTCTACAAAGATTGGTGCGAAAAACAAAAAAACTGCAGTTTTGTTGGTAGGAATGCTTTGTTGATGAGAAAGGACAGAAAAGAATGGCTGACAAGCTGACAGGAAGGCTATGGTCATTCAAATAACCACTCAAATAACCAGGGCAAGCAGAAAAGCATCTCAAAAATTCACATCAAATATAACCTTGATGTGAATCAGTCTATCCATCTTCTATTCCGCTTTATCCTTTTCAGGGTCGCGGGGAACCTGGAGCCTATCCCAGGGAGCATCAGGCACAAGGCGGGGTACACCCTGGACAGAGTGCCAATCCATCGCCAGACCATCACATACACATTCACACACTCATTCATACACTACAGACAATTTGGACATGCAAATCAGCCTAGCATGCATGTCTCTGGACTGGGGGAGGAAACCGGAGTACCCGGAGGAAACCCCCGCAGCACGGGCAGAATATGCAAACTCGAATCGAACCCCCAACCTTGGAGGTGTGAGGCGAACGTGCTAACCACTCCCTCCAGGATTTTGCGATCACAGAAATGAATGCAAGAATCAAGCAAACGCTGCAATATTCAGAGGAGATTGCAATTTGAAAAAAAAAATTCTGGCCAAACCAACCACAAAAAAAGAGAAAAAAACCCTCTGCAAAATCCTGTATGGACTGGTGAATGGGATAAAACAGCAGGAGACCACATCAGGTTCCACTGTTCTACTGTCATCCAAGAACAGAAATCTGAATCCACAGTCAGCACAGGCTCACCCAAACTGGACAGTTGAAGATTGAAAAAAGGCCAGGTGACTATCTTCAACACTCCAGTTTTGATTTAGTTGTACTAGCTTTATACAAGATTTTTCATATCTTAAGATAATTTTAAGAGCCTCGTTTTAAGAGAATTCTTTTTTTTTGTTCCTCAAGATGGAAACAATGAAAACAGTACTGTCTAATGTCAAATAGTGTTCTTTAAAGTAGGTAGATTAAACAGGGTTTTATCTACATGTACACTACACGCACTCAGGTTCCGTCTTTGGCCCTACATCAAATCCATTCTTTATAGAAAAGGTTCCAAATAGAACCACCTTAGAAAGCTAGAACCTGTATCCATCCAAATAACATTTCAGGACTCATTTTATCTGTGGGTAAAGTGTATTTTGAGTGAGTAATCATCAAGCCTAAGGTGTGGTAAAACACTAACATCTCAATTCATTTGACGGGAAGTCCTTATTAGTTTTTAATGGCATTTCTCCTACAAGTTATTTGCATTCAAGTTTATGAAAAACTATTTTCTGTAATCATGTTCATTTCTGCATCCATTCTGGCTTACAGTAATAACCCTGGTAACATCCTCTATTGATCTCTTTTTAATGATGACCTGAGGTAACTTTCAAAAGATCTATGTTCTAGACTTGTGTTTGTAATGCAGTTATATCTACACTACGTCTACTGTATGGCTGGTCCCTCTGGCAGAACCTTTAAAGGTTCTAGTTGTTAACATACAATAGAGGGTTTCCTTTTCATAGAAAACAAGAACTGTTCGCCATAGAAAGAAAACAGTGTGAAAACAGTGGTTAATTAGGCAGGGCAGGAGGCACACAGAGATGGGCAGAGCCACACTTGACAACAGCGTGGGATAATCATTTTAAAGAAGGCAACTCCCTGAAATCAATTGAGTCTTAGGGCAGATACACATGCAGTTGATTGTTTTATTAAAAGGAAATAGGCAAACAAATCCACACAAGAAACACAGTGAGGTCAAGAACAGGGAAAGGGCCCTGCGAATGGTAAACGGGCATAAAGACTAAGCACAAAACGAGACACTTGGAAGAAGATCAACAACCGAGAATGAGAACACAGAACAAAGGTTTGGTACGGGGAAAACACTCAATACTTCGCGTCTGAACAGTGACACACGAAGGGTTTAAATACCAAACATAATCAATGGGAAAACTCAGAACAGCTGAGCACATTGATAATATGTGAGGGAGACATCCAATAATATCACAGGGGTAGAGACAGGACATAAAACGTAACAAATCCATGTGTGCGAGGTAAACAAAGCCAATGTCAAATGCAAACCCGGAAGTGCGCCGTCATGCTTCGGGCTTCAGAGTGTGCTGTGTGCTCCAGCACTTTGAGCAAGGAGAAATCCTAACAGATCACCCCCCCCGAGGGTGCTACTCCCACAGAGCTAGTCAGGAACATGTTTGGGAAAGTTGCCTCGTTGATCTCGGACAGAAACATGGATTGGGAGGATGTTAACCTCCAACAGGAACTCAGAAGGTGAGACCTCCTTGCGGGTCTTGTTGAAGCTCTGGAGATGAGGTCATCATGTTGATGTCTGGCTGGATCTCCGAGATGAGACCGCCTCTTGGGTCTAGGGCTGAAGCTCTGGAGATGAAGTCACCACATTGACCTCTGGCTGGAGCTCGGCAGGTGACACCACCTCGTTGGTCTCAAGCTGGAGCTCGGCTCTTGTTCTCTAGTACGCCAGGCATTTGAAACATGCCTGTGAGCAGAAATATGATTTGTGTATCCCGAGTTAAACCCACGTTGGACGCTGTAGGTTGGTTTCTTTACTACAGCCCTGTCGACCAAAGTCTGGGACTGAGTTGTGTAAGCCCTTCTGGTTCTGCATTAAAACTCGCCCTCATTAGATCCACAAACTCAGCCACGCTTCCCAGGCTGAAGATGCCTGTAGTGATTAGGAGCTCCGACCTCCTCACAAACCCCAACCACTGCTTCTCTTCGGGCTTGGGCTTTAACAGGCTCTTGAAATAGAATTGGCAAAAAAGTGTTACTGATCTAAGCTCGGCAAAGAACACTTAATCATTTAAACTATTTTTCATGTCAGTGCTCACAGCCTAAGGCAAATCGATTTGAAAGCCTCACAGCTCACGTGTAAATGAAAATGAAATTATATTACGTAACTCATAAATATGGTAGTCTATGTATGCACACTCCACATAAAATAAATAAATAAAAAGAACAACTTCTATTTGCAATTGTTTAAAATTCTTCAAATTACACAACACAGTTTCCCCTCAAAAACATCAGGTTCTTTGTGCTGTCCAGGCAAAATGTACAAATAAATAATGTGTGAGCGTAGGAGTCATGGTGCATGTCTGATGTGTTTGAGCCTGTAGGACATTAGCGTTCTTCTTCTCCTGGTCTATTAGTCAAATACACAATGCACCCGCTGTGATCGTTTCCAAGTGTCTCTTATACTAATATTAGGTTCTAAAAATGATTTATGTTCATTTAATGTATGTGATAGATTTAAGTCTCTGTATTATTCATGCAGCTAGATGTGAAAACAGACTGCATTATCTTAGCCAGCGATTGCAGTGCTTGGAAGACCTGTGTGTTTGAAGGACTTTTTTAATTTTACCTTTTTATTAAAAACATATTTCCTGGCACATTTCACAGCGATTTAAATGATTTGAGTGTTTTGTGGGGGTTTTTACAGGGCGAAAACCACGTCCCAGGAGCTTCTGCAGGACACAGAACGAGACAGACATGTGCTTTGAGGAACTAGTTCACTAATGCATTCGCAGGATATTCTCCACCTTTTGTGCTGGTGTTCCACCTTATGTTTAGAACTGTTGAAGAAGGAGAAGGCCACTGCTCTCCCAAAAGAACATTGCTGCCCTTCTGCAGTTTGCTAAAGATCGCATGGACAAGCCAAAAGGTTGTTGGAAAAATATTTTGTGGACGGATGAGACAAAAATAGAATTTTTGGTTTAAATGAGAAGTGCTATGTTTGGAGAAAGGAAAACACTGCATTGCAGCATAAGGACCTTACCCCATCTGTGAAACATGGTGGTGGTAGTATCATGGTTTGTGCCTGTTTCGCTGCATCTGGACCAGTATGGCTTGCCATTATCGATGGAACAATGAATTCTGATTTATACCAGCGAATTCTAAAGGAAAATATCAGGACATCTGTTCATGAACTGAATCTCAAGAGAAAGTGGGTCATGCAGCAAGACAACGACCCTAAACACACACGTCTTTGTAAATTGTATTTAGGCTTCAAAATTCATGAAAGTTGTGTTCATTTGTGAAGATTATCTTGATGAACGAAACGTGGAAGATTCATAAAATTTTGTTGGTCACAGAGTTTATTTTCTGGAATAATCCAAAAGCCAATGGAAAAAAAATCTTATTGGCTTTTTGTCGAGGGAATCAGGGTGATGCTAACTTCGGGGGTGGTCTACAAAAATACGTCACCCATGCAGGACAGATGACTTCCACATTAGTGTACGACACCCCTCTCTCTTAATGCCAAGATAAACTCCATCTTTACATTTCCACCACTGATGTTAGCAGTTTTAGTTTTAGCCTGACTTAGCCACCAAATGAGCTCATCCAGGCCGTCCAATTCCACTTTAATAGTAAGAAAAGATCAAAGAGTACAGCAGCTGTAATTTTATTCATGCACGTTCACACTGATTTCATATCAAGAACCTTTCCTACAGTGGTTGAAGGCACAGAGTTAGCTAGGTATGTAACTGGGTGATGATATGTGTGATGCTTCTTACAGGCAAACAAAATCAAAACTGAGCAGTAGTGGACATCCAAGTGTTGCTGTACTGTATGTAACTAGCTACTACTGGAACTGCAAGGCCAATTCATTTCTTTTTGCTGTAGATCAAAAGATAAATATGAGAAGAGAATATAGAACTTCAGCATTTATTTCCTGGTATTTGTATTTAGAAGGACACGGAACGTAACACAGTTCGTATAAGACCACCCAATTTGTAGGCGACCGAAAATATACGTGTAACATGTGACTGACAGGTGTTTCTTCTTACCCAGGTGTTTCCTGTTAGATTATTTGTTTAAACAATAAATAGCTCTGAACATTTACTCTTGGTTTTAGCCTTCAGTTTCGCCTGTGAAGACTGCATTTGTTGTTAAAAAGGATAACTAACGTGAAGATCAGAGAGAAAGGGTGTCTATGGGAGAAAGGTAAGGCAGAGACCTTGAGAAAGCATTGGGCATAAACAATACAACAATTTGGAATGTCCTGAAAAAGAAATACACCACTGATGTACTGAGCAACTGCAATGGGATGGATAAGGAAAACAATAGCAGCTGATGATTTTCACTTGTATTTTTCTCATTTGTAAGTCGCTTTGGATAAAAGCATCTGCTAAATGAATAAATGTAAATGAAAATGTAAATGATGACAGAAACACTGTAAGAGCTCTGAAGAAAACCCCAAAAACAAGAGTTAGTGATATCAACAACCTCACAATCAATAAGAATCAGAAACCAGATGGGAATTCTCAAAGAAATACAGAGATGACAAAAGCTCTGGAACCAAGATTACCCTCTACCAAAGTGATTGAAAGACCAAAGTGTGGAGAAAGAAAGGATCTGCTCATGATCCAAAACATACAAGCTCGTCTGTGAAACATGGTGGAGGTAGTGTCATGGCTTGTTCTTGCACGGCTGCTTCTGGAACATTCTCACTAATCTTTATTGGTGATGTAACTCATGATGGTAGCAGCAGAATGAATTCAGAAGTCTACAGAAACAATCGGTCTCCCAATTTACAGAGAAATGCATCGAAATAAATCTGGATGAACTTTATCGTGCAGCAAAACAATGACCCAAACTCAACAAAGGACTTTATCAGGAGTAAAAATTCAGAAGGTTTTAGACTGGCCAAGTCAATCACCAGACCTTGACCCAATTGAGCAGCATTTAACCTCTTGAAGAGGAGACTGAAGGGAGAAACCACACAAAACAGCTGCGGTGAAATTCTGGAAAAGCAACATAAAAGAATGTTTTATGTTGTTTAACACGTCTGCATGAAAATACCAGGAAATTAAAGACGAAATCCTAAACTCTCGTCTAATATCCATCTTTTAATATCAAACCCAAATGTCTCTGGTGTATGGCACAAACAAAAAATGAATTGGCCTTGCTGTTCCAGTAGTTTCGGAGGGGACTGTATGTAGCTAACATAGCTAAAGACAACAACTAGAACTATCAGCGAGTATACTGACATTGGTATAGTAATACTGTTTTAATATCTTTAACATCTTTAACCGGTGTATTTTTGCGATGGAAAGAAGATTTTCAAATTGGTTTCCTGTACTACTTTTCCTTCTTCACTTAAGTCTTAATGGAGTTACAAAATTAATGAAGTTTGAGAGAAAGCCCACACCCGAAGCCCAACCTTCTCCTGAATTAACCTTCCTATACATTCCCATTTCTGTTTCTCCACGAGTGACACATGATGGGAGAACACTCATCACCTCCCCATCTCCTCCCAACTATTCAACAACGCCTACAGTACCCAACAGTCATTAATGGGAGATCTGTCTATGTAGTGAAAAACAGAAGCAGCAGGTCATGACCATAGATTTCGGTGAGGTAGGACGAGACACTTGACTTCTACTACAGGCTGCAACTATCCAATGAATTTTTAGAGCAAGAATACAATAGGCAGTTGAGAGTGGACATGTAGTCATCCAGCACACAGTCTAGCAGCTCGTTTCGAGCAGATTTAGATGTAACTTTGTTCAACTGTGTTTGATACAGTGAGTGTTTTCCCCCACAGAGCTAATATCATTAACCAGGGTTGCCAGGTCCATCCAAACAACATTGGAAAAAACCAAGACCTGACTGAAACTATCCCAAAATAATTTGATCATTGGAAAAGTGAGACCTATTTTTCTTTTTTCTCAGCCTCATCTGTATTTCTGATGTATGGCAATGATCCACTCCATTATTTCCTCTCCAAATCTTTGAAATATATCTCACTGTAGAACATCTGTACATCACTGACATACTGTGGGGCAGCTGTGGATCAGGAGGTAGAGCGGGTTGTCCACTAATCGTAGGGTTGGCGGTTCGATTCCCGGCCCACATAACGTCACATGCCGAAGTATCCTTGGGAAAGACACTGAACCCCAAGTTGCTCCCGATGGCAAGTTAACACCTTGCATGGCAGCTCTGCTACCATTGGTGTGTGTGAATGGGTGAATGAGACACAGCATAAGTGCGGTGTATTTATTGATTTTTACTGCATGCACTTCCGCCTTGCTTTGTTTGCGGAAAAGTATTCTATTTAATTTGGAATATTTGCTATAAAAGAAGACCGTAGCCTTCTTTTTTAAACTAGCCCAATCAGGTGTAAGAACAGACACCCTGGCAACCCTGTCAATAACCGTCCTGTCTGTTGATCCTTCTCTACTGAAGATGTTTATAGAGTTGGTACGGGGAAGTATTCTATAGGTACTTTCCCTGTATCTCATCCATCTGTGAAAAGCGACCATTCTCAGCACAGCAGTAACACTGACACGATGGTGGTACGAGTGTCTGAGGCACAGCAGTATTTCTACTGGCCACTTTAATAGACACACCCGCCTTGTACAGGTCCTATATTTTACATACATAGTTGTGTTAAATGTTCTTCACCTTTTATTAAGTGCCATTTTCTGACCATAGAACTGCTGTTGGCTGGTTGACTGTTTCTTAACCCAACAGTGACACGCCAACAAAGCTACTACGCCTCAGAGATTGCAATCAGTGCAACACATACTACCAGGTCAGTGTGCTGAATGAGCACCATCTAAATGATATCTTGTCATCTCGTCATCGGGGGATACAGTCCGTAATTGTGTAGCACCTACTGTATATACTGTAATAGGTTATCAAATTCAACGTAAGTAACTGCTTTATCCTGAGCAGGATCATTGTAGAGGCTAGTAAGGCAGGAAACCCACACCGGCACGAGAACACACACAGGATTTCACGCTCGCAGGAGTTAACACGAAATCAAGCGAACGTCGCGATATTCGGAGGAGATTTTTTCCAATTTTTCGAAATTACCGCAGATTTGGGCCGAGACGCGTCATGTGACGTCATCACCATGCACGTCCAGCCAAAACCTCGAACACGTGTGCGGCTAAAAGGTCTCGTTTACCAACAAACATCACTGTGAAAGTCACCGCGCGAAACTATTTCGTGCCAATTCAAGTAGTTTTCCACAAAAAGAAAGCACAAAAAACTCCACAAATGCGCTGCTTCTGCTTAGAGGTCTCGTGAATTGGAAATCACTCGCTGCTGCTGAAGATGGCCGCACATGGTCAGCCTGAAGATCGTTACGATTACTGAGGATGGTCCCACTTAAAAAACATGAAGATGGCTTTGGACCATAACTCATACGAACGCTTACGCTGTGATGGGTTAGGACTACGATTGCCACGAAGAGTTTTGCACTCAAGTCTCCATCATTGAACATTGGATAAGGTCAACCAAAACAGACTTCATGTGAAGACTATGAGTCTGGTTTCTCTCAAGGTTCCTCCTCCATATCTCAGGGAGTTTTTCCTCGCCACCGTCACCACCGTACTCTTTAGGGATAAATTCATTGTTAAAAGTGCTAAACAAATCAAATGTAATTGAACTGAACAAACGGCATTGCACTTTTTGAGAAAAGCTGCAGCAAAATAAAGTATTTCTGGCCACAACAATCACACACACACACACACAAACTCGGCGAAATCCTGTACGGACCGAACAGGGACGCTGGTGCTGTGAGGCGGCAACCCACTCTACCGCCACCCACATATATAGTAGGTGTAGCTGATAAAAGGGTCACAGTGTGTATACTTTTATAAAAAAAAAAAAAATAAAAAGAAACTATTACATAATTTAATTTCCCCTTTTGCCGCAGGGTAAAAGCTTATGAACAATACCCCGCCTCCGCACACAAACACACACACACACACACACACACACATTTGCTATCCACTTTTAAACGTACAGAGAAAGTGTTGGGACCAGCAAAAATAAAATCTTAAGATGAACCCTTTAAAGCCCCCAGATGTTCATAAATGGCTCTGGGTCTAAAGCTGTTACATAACACAGGTGAACGCAAGGTCGATGGAGGTTGCAGTGTGCATGCGCAACCGTCAGAGGGCGCCAAGAATCCGCACCCATCACACCAAACCAGTCATTCTCAAATCACACGCTCCCTCCTTCCCCAAACCTTTCCCTCCCCTCCCTCCCTCCCTCCCTCCTCTCCCTCTCTCTCTCTCTCTCTCTCTCGTCCTCCTCTAAGTCTGAGTCGAGTCGAGTAGAGCATCACCGCGCTTTTCTACACACACACACACACACACACACACACACACTCTCTCTCTCTCTGTGCTGTCAGCTCGCGCAGCGTTGCGGGAGATGATGGTTAGGATGATGTTGGCAGCGCGAGCAGAATAACCATTGCTGCTGGATACGCGGTGCACATCTGTGGTTCGCGCGACGCGTCTTTTCGCTCCGATCCGAGCGACGCTGCGGGTCACAGCTGGGCGAGCACAAAACCTCAAGCTGAAGTATTTCCAGCCTCACACGGAGGAGAGTCTTTTGGCCACAGGAATTAAAAAGAAGAAGAAGAAGAAGAAGAAGAAGAAGAAGAGGAAGAGGAAAAGAAGAACAACAATAAAAACTGCTTCAAGGTTCATTGCGCGCGGCTTGGACACGCAAGCCAGCCCCTGCTGTGGTTTCTAAGATGTGGTAAGACTTTTGTTCCTTTTGGTGATCCGAATCGTTCATATCCGAGTGCGTCTGCACACCGATGCGTGATCGGATAGTCAGATTAGACAGATGTAGGAGTCGTGGAGGATGCATGCGTTGCGATGGGCATTTGCGGTTTGGAGAACTGGTGGCGTGAATTGCGCGCGCGCGTGCGTGCGTGTGTGTGTGCGTGCGTACGTGTGTGTGTGTGTGTGTGTGTGTGTGGTGGGATAGAGAGGCATTTGACACAGGCTGCCTCACTGTGTGTGTCGTGCGCGGTGTTTTAATGGGCGTCGTTCTGCGCGTGTGTATGTGCGTGCGCGCGCGCGTGTATATATATAAATATATATATATATATACATATATGTATGTATTCCAGGGCGCGAGCGCGTGTGTGCGTGCGCAGCTCTTGACGTAATGATGAGATGACATGCTTCATTTGTTTATCAGAGGGAAGGCGCTCATGGCGTGCCGTTAATTTATGGCGCACCGCAGCTTCAGTCGTTCGCATGAGGAGATTTCCAGCGCCTCCTTTCGACTTCTCACGCACGCGCACGCGCGCGCACGCACTCTCTCATCCCCCCGCTCTCTCTTCATATATACTAGCCTATATCGAGTGTGTTGTTATTACCGCTTCAGCATTTAAACACAACAAAAGCACCGTGACTTCCGCATAGGGACGTTATAGGACGCGTCACGTGACCCGGGTCTATTCTCCCATTCCCTCTCAAACAGAGCATACAGTATGACCTTGATTTAACGGGCGAATAATGACATGCCTGACACTTGTTTCTTCGCCTATAAAGACATTTTATTGCCTCCTCGTCGACTCTGTGGTCGTTCCTCAGCTTTTATGTGCCATGGCCACAGTACTTTCTTGCTTGTTTACCTCAGTGACCCATATAGAGGAGGCGAGGAGGCGAGGAGGCGCAGCCTCTGTTCGTCATGGTTTGTCATGGCACACAGAAAGAAAGAGAGAGAAAAAAATAAAAATAATAATAATAATAAAGAGATTAGCTCCTGGGTGGCCTGGACACCGGCCTGTACCTGGACTAGTCCAGTGTTATTCCACCGGACCGGGCGATACCATGGCTCTGTGTGTTTTCCTGATTGAAACCTGACAATCATGCAGGATGTAGCAGTGTGTGCCTCGGATGAATTAAAACACAGCGATCTGATTAGCACATACAGTTTAATTACGGTGATAATTAGCCGAAGTATTACAGTGAACACCTACAGCGTCGGATTAACTAACAGGCCTGTGCTATTATATATTCCGTTGTCTTCAATGAAGCATTTACTGTTATTATTATTTTTTTTTAAATGAATACCGAGTGCTTAAATAGCCTTGTGTGTCATCCTGAATGAACACATACTGTGTAGAATTGCATGAACACCTGTAAGGTTTGCTTACCATTTACCTCACCGAATTAACCTGTGTCGAACGGACGTGTTGTGATCTATAATGTAACAATACCTAATGTCAAACTAACGATGCTATCGTAGATAAAGTCCCGAACGTGTCGAATACACACCTGCACTGTCACTAACCGACGTCCTAAATAGTATTCGAGATTAGAACTGGTGTGTCCCAAACGGTAGTCTGTTGAAACGCGGATCCCAAAGGTACCCGGATGGTCTGCCTACTATTTCTGTTCGATTCTGTTAGAAATGTGGATCCGTGGATGCTTTTTTTTTCCCCCACCCGTATCTCCTTGCGCGAGGGATTAGGAGCTCCGTGACGGTTCGCTTCGCCGAGTTCAGGAATGCATTTTAGAGAGGTGTGAATGAAATACGGGAAAATAAATCAAGGGGATGATGGATTTCATACTATGTAGCATAAATTATAGACAGAATCACGTTTACGGTCGCACAGTTCTCTCTCCGTTACACGACGTGCTAGTGTTTCGCACTTGCACACTCAAAAGTATGTACTTTCTTCACAAGTAAGAATACATTCTTTTAGTACATAGTGCATAGTATAAGTATGGCAATTGGGCTGAATCAACAGTTTTAGTGCACCTACTATGTTAATATATAAATCAATACAAAATCCAACGCTGTGGGGGTTGGGCGTTGTATAAAAGGAGAGTTTGAGTTTAGTTAGTGAGCTAAATGGCCTCTTAGTCCAATTTCTGTTTTTCACATCCAGTTGTTATTTTGAGCATATTTTAGGTCTGACTGAGCGTCTAGAGCAAGTGGACAAGAGGTCAGTCTAAACCGGCTGCTTTGACCTCGAGCAAAACTCATGTGAATTGTGGAACGGTGGCACATTCATCATGTTTCTATTCAGAGTGATGTCTCTGTACATTTTAAACCCAGCATGATGATGGAGAATATGTGGTGTTGTTTTTTCTTCCACAGCCAACAGGATAGTTGTGGCACTAATGCCACTTTTGCGTATTATTTCCTGCATTATAGAATAATATTCATATGAATTATTACCATATACATTATATTAATTCTAATTGATGTTTTGGATGCACCCTGGGATGACGCGATGACATATACCATGACAGAGAATATGTGAAATAGGTCAACCATTGACATTATAATGTATATCATTATAATGATGGAGCTCCTCCTCCAACATTCGGAGGAGCTTGCTATTGTTAAAACCGGTGGCAGATTTTCCACAGACTGACGCCATCACGACGCACGTTCGTCCGAAGACGTCTTCGGTTCACGCGCGTCGAACGTGAGTACACCTAAAAAGTCTCATTTACCAACGAACATCACGGCGAAAGGCCGTGCAAAACGATTACGCGCAATTGCAGGTTCGCCAATTCAAGTAGTTTTCCGCACACAACAAACTCTGGAAGGTGCATCGCAAATCAAAACTCCACGAAATCCTGTACGGACTGATAAACAATGACGTTAGAAGAACTGAAAGTCATTTCCTGGTGCAACTTTTAAAGTAAGTTAAACTTTTTACAGTGCAAATATACAGTACTACGGCAGTTGAAAAGCAGAAGAACAGCTGATAATCCGAAGTATAACACATAAAACGACCACGTGTCCCTGTATACCCATGATATGACAACAATTTGGGATGTACTGTATGTGGCTTTGAGGTCAGCTACATCCTTTTAACTAAAGTTAACTATTTATTTTTGTCCATTCTGTGAGAGACTGAGTGAGAGTTTATTCGACTAGACAGTATCGTCTGATGTATGTGAGAACTGCAACCTCCGAAAGTGAAACTTTGTCGTTTAGAATCTTGCAGACTGGTTGTTTATCTTGTGGCCCAGTTGTTATAACACGTGTGAGTGTGTTTGAGAGTGAACACGTGTTCAAATATATCCCCGGTCAGGTCGAGTTCAGAGACATCGAGGGATGTTTTTCAAGACTCGTCCGAGCTGCTTGTTTCATTTTCTCAGAGGCCTGCCAAATCAGGGCCAGTCTGTGAACTGGGCCTGACTGGTACCGCCTCCAACCTTTCCTGAACTCATGATGAATGGATTGGTATTTCCTGGTTCCGCACGTAAGGGCTCCGTTTACTGTTCGAAACAATACCTGTCTACTTTGTTTCTACTACAACGTCAGCCATTTTGAGAAACAATGCAAAGGCTGGGCTGTAACACAGAATCTAACAAGACGTCTTGAGAGTTATCATTTTCGAAGTGTGGCGTCAGTGGCGGAGGAACCGTGCGTGCTACCCATCATGCACTGCAAGCATTCGTCAGGTTTAAGACTGAGATAGGACCGCATGTTAAACCTAACAAATTCGACTCTAATTGCAAATCAGATGCAAAGCACTTGTAGATAATGGCACTGGAATGGAGATATACAGTATATCATCGGCATTGGCTGAGGGATGAGGAAGTATTCTAGATTAGGAACTTATCGCTTAAATAACAGCAGCTTTGTGAGGAAAATAGAGACATGTATTCAACTGTTAGCAAACAGTGTCAACGTAACAGACTGTCTTGACCTTTTCTATGTTCGCCTTTAGTTTACTGCTTATAAGACATACTATTTCCTCAATGAGCTTTTTGATATATATATATATATTATATATATATATATATATATATATATATATATATATATATATATATGTATATATATTTTATTAAAGAAAATTGTGTATTGAGGCTCAATTTTGTCGTGGACCAAATTGCACCTTCCGTGAGGAATTTGCCTAATGATCGCTCTTCGTGTGTAGGTGCCCATATTAAATGGAGTTGCCATGTAGCAGGTCTGCTAAGTGCTTGCTCTACTTGTTTAGCGAATTCTCACAGTACTGAAATAGTGTTTCACATGAATATTGTAACCACATCTTTTACCTCTCCCTCACTCTGACTCCAACTCTCTTGAGCACTTAGAGCTATTGAGTCGGTATATGTTAGGAGAGGAGCGGCAGAAAATCTGTTGTGTGTGTGTGTGTGTGTGTGTGTGTTTATTACCAGACAATAGATCTCTGAGTGTGATCTGTTCACAATGGTGTTGCAATTGGCCACCTAAAAGGTCTTTGATTATTTTGGTTCTAATAGAAGTTGAGTACAATGATGCTACATGTGAATGCACATCTGTGTGTGTGTGTGTGTGTGTGAGAGAGAGAGAGAGAGAGAGAGAGAGAGAATGTGCCTCCTGTTGTGCGGGATCAAAAAGGACAATTTGAACGTGTTTTTTTTTTTCTTTTTCAAGGTCGATGAAGGATTTTCAGCAGATGAAAATATAAGATAAAAAATATAGATCTTATATTAATGTTGAGGTTCATTTGATTAATTGGTAAAACTTGTAGTAGTCAGACTAATTCGAACGACTGGTTTATACTGAGACACTCGTTCTAACGGCTCATTCACAGGGGCGTGTACAGCGCACAGTCCACATAAACTAAACTGAATAATAAATCTTTCTGTAAGGACATGTTGAGTTCAAATTTAAAGAAGGAAGTCTCCACTTTGTCAGTACAGTTAGTAGGTTCTCCACCACTGGAAAGTCTTCTAGAACAGTTCTTTTTATTTTTTTTTTTTTTTTTTTTTTCTTAAATTACTTTATTAAAAAATTAAAAAAATTAAATTTTTTTTATTTTTTGTTTTTTTTTTTTGTTTTAAAAAAGTTTTTTTTTTTTTTTTAAAAAAAAAAAATTTTTTTTTTTTTTAAACCAAAAATTTTTTTTTTTTTTTCTTTTAAAAAAAATTAAAAAAAAAATTTTTTTTTTTTTTTTTTTATTTATTTTAAAAACTCCTCCCATATGATCACTGACGCCATATTTATTATTGTTGATTTTCCTCGTCCGAATTTAATCCCATCAGCCATTTTGATCTTTAATCAGAATGGACAGCAAAGCTCATTCTTCGTGTACTGAATTGAATTAAAGCAAATTCGCTGGAATTGAGCAGCTGCGTGTATGGACTCGAGTTGAGGAAATAAAGCACCTCTGTGATTGATTGATCACACTGAGGTTTGATTGCTCGACAGATCGATGGCTCCTTCCTGGCTCGGACACTGCACTGGAGTCAGGGGCAGTGGTCTTTTTGTCTTTCTTTGTTTTCTTTTTTTGTTTTTTTTTTAAGGCTAATGAATGGAACAGGAAAGCATGTCCTCAGCTGCCATTTTTATTTAAAGCCAAATAATGTGGGCTATTTTTTGAAAGGCAGGAAAATGGCCTGTTATATTTAGGATGCTAACCTTGCTTCAAGAATCATTCGGCACTTTTTTCTTTTTTTCAAATGTACCAAGCGGACTATGGTTGAATTCTCCTTTGATTTATTATAATGAGTAATGAGTCTTTATCGATCACATATACATTACAGCACAGTGAAATTCTTTTCTTCACATACCCCAGCATGTCAGGAAGCTGGGGTCAGAGTGTAGGGTCAGCCATGATACAGCGCCCCCTGGAGCAGAGAGGGTTAAGGAATTTGCTCAAGTTCCCAACAGTGGCGCATTGGCAGTGCTGGGGCTTGAACCCCCGACCTTCCGATCAGAGCCTTAACCTCTAAGCCACCACTGCCATTATACAACTGCTTAGGTTCGGTTGTCAAGGACTAAGTGTATGTCATCTGTTGCCATTGTATAAAGTAAGGTCCAAATGTACGAGTTTGTGAGAACTGAAGCAAATAAGAAATCAGAAATTCTCGCTTCAGTCTGAAACATGACTTCAATTTGAGCTGCTCACCCGTTACGCGCTTCATTTTCCAAATGTCTTGCGACCTCATTTATTTCATTAGTGTTAATCGTTGTTTCATAATGACTACCGCCTGATAGTGATTCAGTTAGTATGGATTTCTGTTTATCATGCAAGGAATAAAACGGGGCATGCTGGGATAGAAAAATAACCAACAATGGGGCGGTGCGAACGCGGCCAGACCAAAATGAGTTTGGTTATAATTTCATTAGCTAAGCAAAGTGTTGCTAGGCGACAAATCAGTTGTTTCCAGGCTCGCTTATCTCAGTCCTCCTCAGTGTCGGCAGAAATCAGTATTCCTGATCAACTTGCTTGAGACCGTTTCCTCCCTCGTCGTTATCTGATGGTGTAATATGATTTTCAGAGATGTGTACATATTTGTGAATTTTGTGTAATCAACCAATTATACACACTCTGGACTGACATACAGTACTGTATAATGCAGTGCGGGAACAAGTAAAGCCTTTTTTTAAATTTATTTTTTTTTTAATGTTTTTTCATTCCAATATGATGGGCAGTGATAGCATCCTTCCAACCCAGAGAGCATGGTCAGTTATTCCTCACTTATTCTGACATCATCGTAAATGCTTTTCTGTTGTGCCACTCGAGAGCGCGTGGAAAGTCCAAGTACTTCACTGGCATTAAGCTTCGTGTAATGTTTCTTTGTACTTTTTGACTTGTACTTGGACTAGAACATGGCTTGGTTGAATTGTACAGAAACTTGAAGTGTGAATGATGGTAGGAGGCAATTCAATGCCTAATAGGCTAATTATTGGGACAAATTTCAATTGAATATTACAGTCGGGACGTTGATTTTCGGTATTGGAGGATTCCGGATTTAAAAACACATCTACAGCTACTAAGAGTTACATGACTAGCTCGCTAGTGTGTATGTATGTGTGTGTATGTATATAATGAAGCAGTCGAGATGTGATTGAAGGGTAGACTTTCAGCTTTGATTCTAGGAGTTTAACAAAAAACTGTTTAGGAATTACAGCATGTCACAGGCTCAAAAGTAATTTAACAATTGACTGATAAGCAGTTTCACGGCCACTTGCGGCATGTTTCCTCATTATTTGAGGACGAGTTAAGGAGATAAAAGGTCCGTAGTTGTTTCCAATGTGTTGAATTTGCATTTGGTTGCTGTTCATTGGGAACTCTCGGTGTGCGGTCCAAAGAGGTGTGGATGCAACTGAAGGAGGTCATTATTAGGCTGAACAAACAAAACAGACCCATCAGAGAGATAGGAGAAACTTTAGGAGTGGCCAAATCAACAATCTGGTACATTCTTATAAAGAAGGAATGCACTGGCGAGCTCAGCAACACCGAAGATCAAGGCCTGGAAGATCACGGAAGGCTGCTAAAGTGGACGATGGCAGAATTCTTTCCTTGGTGAAGAAAAACCACTTTCAGAACGTCTTGCCAAGTCAAGAACACTCTGGAGGAGGTAGGGGTGTCATTGTCAAAGTCTACAATCAAGAGACGCCTTCATGATGCCTCAAGACGCAAACCACTGGTGACGCTCAAGACCAAAAAGTCCAGACAAAAAAAAAAAAACCCAAAACCTGACCAGTTCTGATGAATAATTACAGTGCTCTCCAATAATTTTGGCACCCTTGGTAAATATGAGCAAAGAAGGCTGTGAAAATGATCTTTTTTGTCTAACCTTTTGATCTTTTGTTAAAAGAATTCACAAAAATACTCTGCTCTCGTGAATATCAAAGAATTGCGAACACAACACAGGTTTATCAAAAAATATCTTTGTTAAATAGAGGTGTGCAAGAATTATTGGCACCCGTTTAGTCAATACTTTGTGCTACCTCACTTTGCCAAGATAACAGCTCTGAGTCTTCACCTATAATCGCCTGATGAGGTTGGAGAATACATGGGGAGGGATCTGAGACCGTCCCTCCAAGCAGAATCTCTCCAGATCCTTCACATTTCGAGGTCCGTACTGGTGGACTCTCCTCTTCAGTTCACCTCAGAGGTTTTCTATGGGGTTCAGGTCAGGGGACTGGGATGGCCATGGCAGGATCTTGATTTCTTTATTCAGTAATCCATTTTTGTGTTGATTGTGATGTATGTTTTGGATCATTGTCCTGCTGGAAGATCCAACCAGCCCGGCCCACACGAAGCTCAACGACGTTTCCGAACGCAGTAGGTGTTTCATTTATAATATCTGTTGATATTTGATAGAGTCCATGATGCCATGTATCCTAACAAAATGTCCAGGTCCTCTGGCAGAAAAACATCAAAGAGTAACCAACATATTTAACCGTGGGCATGAGGTACTCTTCCATATGACTTCCTCTCTGTGTAACCACCTCTGGTGTATATTGCCAAAAATCTCAATTTTGGTTTCATCTGACCATAGAACCCGATCCCATTTAAAGTTCCAATAGCGTCTGGCAAACTGAACACATTCGACTTTGTTTTTGGATGAGAGTAGAGGCTTTTTTCTTGAATCCCTTCCAAACAACTTCAGAATTTTGGACCCCACTGTGTATAAACAGTATGAGGAAAGCAAAATTTGCAAAGTATTCTACTAAATGGAATCAGCAGTCTTTTACCTTTAGACATGTTCTCCTCGAGCACCACTGATACAATAACATTAGAATCAATTAGAATCGGTTTTGTACAAAAGAAATAAATAAATGAAAACAATTCTCCATTATTCCATTTTGTTAGGCATGAAATATATGTATCATTTAATTCATAGTTTATTTTTTACAGATTGTTTATCACAAAAATGGCTTCCTATACCATGAATATGATATCTCTGCCATATCATCCACGACTATTACGCTTTCAATTTCGAGTTAAACACAGTGCACCATTTGTACCTGGGTTGCCAGATCGTGTCCACAGATTGTGGACTAGAATATTTTTTTTTCTGGTTTTCTGAAAACAAATGACCTTATGCTGGTAGATATAACTGACTTCAGATATAATTTGGCAACATTTTGATGTAGTTGTTGTTGACCAGAAAGGTTTTAAGTGCTGAGATTCTGTCAGTCGTGATTTGTCCACAAACAGCTCCTCTTTCAGAACTTTGTCGGTTTGAATTAAAGACATACTGAGTAATCCATGGCAGCCTGGTGTGTATATTTTAAATGTGGGCTATATTAAATTATCATCAAAAGGAATGCTAGCAGATAATGCAAATGAGACTCTTACAGACTTTTACTCGTTCTGCCATGCTTTTTCATTAGTATCAGTATTTTTATTTTTTTTTCCCCGTTTGTCCTCCTGTTCATCCGAGATTGTCATTAGCGCAATGTCTTAAGAAGGAGTATCTAAATCCGCGTCGAATTTATATGGAATTTTATCATTCCAACCAGCAGATGAACAGCTTCGATTTTGGAATCGATCCAGACAGGGTCAAGTCGAATGTCAGAAATGCTTTTTCTTCAGTAGCTTCCATCATGTTTGAAGTATATTTTAAGGGTGTTTCTGGCATACGAATTAGTAACAAGAAGGACTTATTTTTTTGTACACGAGCAGTGCTTTAACCACACTGCAGTGTATATTATACGTGGCTATTCATTATATTTTTTCTTGTCATGCTGTTGTGGCCCTTACTATTAGTAATACTCAGACATGGTTGAACTTTAGCCCATGCGTTATGTACTGTACGATAGCTTGATAAGTAGCATTTGTTTCCCAATTAAAAACAAAAGATTAAATTGAATTTGCTTAGGCGTGCAGATAGCTCGTTTCAAATCCGTGTTAGGAACATGTTCTCGAAAGTGGACTCCGATTTTTGGACTAAACTGTAAGTGTATTCATATTTGAGTGCTGAATTTGGCATCACTTATTGCGCAGGAGAAAACACTGAAGTAAGAAAATTAATTTAAAGTTTGTAGGCAGTTTCCGATGGTGTGTACGTGTGTGTGTGTGTGTGTGCGCGTGTGTGTTTGTGTGTGCGGCGTTGCTGAGGTGATGGAACACAGGATTGTATTCTGTAGTTAATGTAGAACTGTCACTAAGCAATAAGCTGTGGATCTGATGCTCCTTGGAGACTCGTGTAGAGAGAGAAGCAGTTTCACTCTCTTTCTGCTCATCTGATTCGTTCTCTTTCTCTCTCATCCTTTTTCTTTCTCCCTTGCCATTTCTTTAGCGCTGGTGCCATCTGTTATCTCTGTGTCTGAGCTTTGTAAAAGAGCGCCTGTCTGTCTCGAACATTCCACTCAGACACATACACAATGAATGGGGTTTTTCTTTTCTTTTTTTTTTTTTCATGGCGCAAAAATGGGAATGAAAATATACAAGCAAGGCAACATACATACGACATGTATATATACACAATACTTATTAATATATATTAAATGGGTTTATAGATCAGATATCAGTAAATAAATAGTGTAATAATTAATAGATATAAATTACTTCCATACAGTAGATGTTGAGTGAATATTACTGAATTATTATTTACTGGAGTAAATATGCGAAGCGGCTTTTTAGAGAATAAACATACTCGGCGAAAAATCTGAGAAAATTAATAATGATAATGGTAAGGCAATAATGGTAAAGCAATTGGAGGAAGAGAGTTATGTCTTTAGATAACAAGTTATCTAAAAAACTACGGAGTGAAGACTTTGAATAAAATGCACCTCTATCTACAAAACAAAGAAATACATCCATCCATCCATCTTCAACCGCTTATTCCTGCTTCAGGTTCGCGGGGAACCTGGAGTCTATCCCAGGAAGCATCGGGCACAAGGCGGGGTACACCCTGGACAGAGTGCCAGTCCATCGCAGGGCACAATCACATACATACTCACACACCCATTCATACACTACGGACAATTTTACCAAGCTGCCAATCAACCTACCATGCATGTCTTTGGCTTGGGGAGGAAACCGCAGTACGTAGGAAAAACCCCCGCAACACGGGGAGAACATGCAACCTCCGCACACATGGCCGGCGGATCGAAACCCCGGACGTGTGGCCAACGTGCTAACCACTAAGCCACCGTGCGCCCATAAAGAAATACATATATATATATATATAGAAAATAAAAAATAATAGAAATACTTTTTTTGTTTCTTGTCCAGTCACTTGCTGCAGCTCTTAACTCTGCAACTCTTTCAGCCCTGCTTAAGCTTCGTGCTTTCTGATGCTGCACTCGTTCCTTATGCAAACTAATAGGATGTGCTGGATCAAGTGCTATTTTATAAGCTGATAAATAATGGCAGTGGAAGCCATATTCCATCCATCCATACATCCATCTTCTACTGCTTACTCCTTTTTTAGGGTCACGGGGAACCTGGAGCCTATCCCAGGGAGCATCGGGCACGAGGCGGGGTACACCCTGGACAGGGTGCCAATCCAACACAGGGCACAATCACATACACACTCACGCACCCATTCATACACTACGGACACTTTAGACACGCCAATCAGTCTACCATGCATGTCTTTGGACTGGGGGAGGAAACCAGAGTACCCGGAGGAAACCCCCGCAGCACGGGGAGAACATGCAAACTACGCACACACAGGGAATAATCTGCGTTGCAGCTGTCCTGTTTATGGTTTGTAGTTTATAAAGGCTTTATTAAAGCCATATTATAAACTATAAACTATAAACAGGACAGCTGCAACGCAGATTATAGGTATATATATTAATCTGGTCAATCTAATACATCATGGTTGCTATAGTAACAGCCTGTTCGCAAGGAGTGTGAATGAAAGTTCGGGTCGCGCCGTTGTAAAATAAGTAAATAAATAAATAATTATATAATAAGGATTAACTATGTATAAATCCACGCTGTCGATTATGTTTCTGTAACAGCACATCCCGCCGTACTTTATTCTGTACCTTGTTGTCATGGTTACGCTCATGTTTAGCACAGCAGGATTTTGTGCATTTCTTTCAGGTATGTCTTACTGCGATGAAAATCACTGCGTTGTACAAGGATGTACAGAATTCATGCTATATTTATGACTGTATAACCCATTACGACAGTTCGTTCCACTTCAGATCTTTAAAGGAGGTGAAATTAAGTTGCATAAAACATAAAACATAAAACATAAAAGTAGGGCCACTGCGAGAAGATTTATTAAAACAGAATCCTTAAGAGGTTCATGCTTACCCTTCAGTAGATGAGGAAATGCTGCTTTCCTCTATATATGCTCTTTGATGTAGGCCTGTATGACTAAAGTCTCCGAGCGAATTTAAAGGAACAGGCAACACCTCGAAAGAGGATACGTGCTCATCATATTTAATACTTAATTATGTTCATTATATTTATTAGTGATCACTAATGGCTATTATATACAATAAACCATCATTTAAATTAGAGATGCACCGACGTGTAGTTTAGAAACATCCGATGATCAGGGCCGATTATATGATATCCTGTCAATCATAAGAGGGCGGGAAAACACATGGATTTGGTGCTGTGTGTAAAGATGATGTCTCGTGTGGAATGAGGACAAATCTGCAGTTTGTAATCTCTGTATTGAAGAAATTTTACACCGGACGCTGCAGCAGTGAAGCGGGAGTTTCAGCGCCGAGTCTAATCGTTTTTCTCCCGTGCTGCTCGCACTGATTTAAAGGGCCAGTACACTGTTGAAGATTTAAATGAAGGCGAGTTGAAAAAAGATATATATATATATATATATATATATATATGTCGCACAGAAAAATATATTTGTAGAGTCGTGTGTTTCATATCCAGTTAATGTTAATATATAAAAAAGTTGATATTATAAATTTCCAGTTTGATGTTAATGATGAAGTAGAAATGCGTGTGTTTGTGGTGAGTGAGTGTGAGACTAACAGGAGGGTTTTTACAATTCAGTCAATGTTGATATGAATTAATAACGTTCAATACGTTCAGAAATCTGACTTTAATCTTCAGAATTGAGTTCATGTGTTCATGTTAATTCGAGTAATGTGTTCATGTTGACGAGACCAGTTACTGTGAAACAACCTGTTGAAATGAAGAGAATAAAGTTTTTATCTCCATTTCCTTCAGAATTGTGGAATTTTAATTCTGATTCATTTAAAAGAAGGTATAAAAGGCAGAACTATCGGTATCGGTATCGGTATCGATTGATATCACTCTGAATAATCGGTTATCGGTATCGGCTGAGAAATAAAGTATCGGTGCATCTCTAGTTTTAATCGTGTATACATATTTCAGAATTGTACATAATTGGGCAAAGCTGTTTACACATTGAGAGACAGAACTGTTAGAGAGAATCGTGTAATTCCAAGATATCGATATGTGTAAGGCGGCCATGATCGATACAGAAGGATGTAAAGCATCCTCGAAGATGCTCGAACCTCTCCAAACTCTCAGCGAGTACATTTTCTCATTCACGCTTTCAGGCCTTCCTTTGCTTTCTCCATTAACTTCTCTCAGTCCCTCGTTACTCTCCTCTCCTCTGTTAAACAAAAAAAAAGAATTTGCGATTTTGCCTAGTCCAAAGCTGGTCTCTCCTTCTCTCTCACTCGCTGTATCTCTCCATAGCTTGTGCATCCAGCCATGACTGTGATGCTCACTGCCCTGAGCCCTATAACACACCCAATTAGAGAGAGAGAGAGAGAGGGAGAGAAGGAGGGAGGGAGGGAAGAGAGAGGGAGAAAAGAAAAAGATAGATCCCTGTTCATGAGAGGTACAGATAAGGATCGGGTGCTAGGTGTACGGTTGTTGTTTGTTTTTTCTTCAGGAAGGGAGTGTGAATATAATAAACTGTTAATAGTTCATGGCATGGCTCATTTTGTACTGGGAAAAGAATGGTCTTTTTTCATCCTCCTCTTTTTGTCTCTCTCATTCTCTCCGGTATTTGACTTCGCGTTCGTCCATTGTGGAGGAATTAATCACGCATACATCCAGTCAGCACATATACTATACAGTATACACCGATCAGCCAGAACATTAAAAACACTGACAGGTGACATTGATTATCTGATATTGATGCTCTGGGCAATGTTCTGCTGGGAAATCTTGGGATGTACATGTGGATGTTATACTCTAACGGTAGTGGTCTCTTTCAGCAGGATAATACGCCCTGCAGCACTGCAAGAAATGTTCAGGAGGGGTTTGAGGAACATGATAAAGGTGTTGACTTGGCCTCCAAATTCCCCAGATCTCAATCTGATCGAGTGTCTGTGGACAAAGAAGTCCGATCCTTGGAGGCCCCACCTCACAACTTACAGGACTTACAGGATCTGCTGCTAACGTCTTGGTGCCAGATACCACAGCACACCTTCGGAGTTCTTGTGGAGCCCATATTTCGATGAATCAGAGCTGTTTTGGTGGCACTAGGGGAACCTATACCATATTAGGCAGGTGGTTTGAATGTTATGGCTGATGGGTGTGTATACCTTATTGCATTTGCTATATAATTTCTTCGAGCCTTCAGGCGTTAGTGGAACTACAACTGAAATTGTGTGTTGTGGTCCGATGACTTTTTTGCCCATAAACGTCTGCAGAAAAGCAGTGCCCCTAAACCCTTTGTGAAACATGGCGGTGGATCAGAGATGCTTTGAGGCTGTTTTATGGCGGGTGGAAGAAGCTTTCGGAAAGATCGATAGCGTCTTGCCCTGCGCTACGTGCCGCAAAACCAGGTTGCCTCGGCCAGGAGGTTCCGACTTGGCTGTACATTCATTTTTCAAGCTGGTGATCACAAACATACATTTACATGTATACATTGTTTACATTTCAACCCTATTAAGTCCACACACACATAAAACTAAGAAGATTACAATTCTACATGGAGAAGTATCCAAGCTACCAAGAAGTCCAACTACACAGTCTTTACATTTTTCCAATTTTACATATCCGATTTCATTCCTTTTCGACAAGGATGGCAATAATTCCCGCTAGTATATTATGTACGTCTGTGCTTTGTGTCCTTATCTATAAAGAGTGCTTATTTCTCCTTAAACAGATCTGTACACAGCTCAGAGGTGTTAACGTTCACAGCACTTTTGTGTTCCTTTAAGAAAGCAGTATAAAGATTTAGAATTGTCATCAAGATTGTATGAAAGCATCGGCAAAGACTACGTTTACATGCATCACAGTCCGTTTTAGGTCTATATTCGGGTTGCAGCCGTATTCTGAATACGATGTAAATAAATAAATAAATAAATAAATAAATAAATACATCACAGTCTCTTATTCTCTCATCCAGCCAAAGGCTGTGTGAATAGGCTTGATGTGTGTGGGTGTGGGTGGGGGGTGGGGGTGTGTGTGGGGTGGGGTGGGATGTGGGGTTGTGGTGTGTGTGGGGTGTGTGTGGGTGTGTGGGGGTGGTGTGTGTGTGTGTGGGGTGGGGTGGGGATGATGTGGTGTGTGGGGGTGGTGTGTGTGGGGGTGTGTGGGGGTGGGGTGGTGTGTGGGGTGTGTGTGGGGTGGCGTGTGGGGGTGTGTGTGGGATGGGGGTGGGGTGGTGTGTGGGGTGGCGTGTGGGGGTGTGTGGGTACAGCAAGAGAGACACAGTGACATTTTAGATGAAATAGATTTTATCTTAAATGTTTTGGGACAACATCAGGCTGAGGGGAATTCACAGGATGGGTTTTATTTTTCGGTGCCTTGTTTTGTGTGTGTGTGTGTGTGTTTGTGTGTGTGGGGGGGGGCAGAGTGCATCGTCTGAAACGCAGGATGTATCAATCAGTCATAAACCAGACTGCAGGTGTTTCCAAGTTCTCTCTCTCTCTCTCTCTCTCTCTCTCTCTCTGTGTCTCTCTCTCACACACACACCACACACACACAAAGTCAGGACCTCAGGTCGCTGAGCTGAAGCGGAGCTATTGTGTACCCATTAGTGCCCCTTCTTATGGTCAGAGGAGCCTTTGTACCCAAAACAATACACACACACACACACACACACACACACGCATGCTCGCACGCACACACACACTTATTGAGAACAATAATAGCAAGTGGTCAACCTTCCTTGGAGACAATCTGTACGAGAACTGGAGACAGACAGGCCGAATGTTTGATGGATTTTTTATTTGTGTATTGTGTGCGTTACTGTTTTACTCCTGTGGCCTGGAAAAGGTGTTTAATTTTGACATTATTTTAGCTCTGCTCACATGTGACCTGTGTGCGTCATTATTTCTCTCTCTCTCTCTGTCTCTCTCTCTCACCCTCTCTCTGTATGTCTCTCTCTCTCTGTCTCTCTCTCTCGGGTGCAGATTTGTAGCACTTAACAAGCTGAGTGCTATAGAAAGAGGTGAGTTCTCAGAGGGTACCATATGACTTTCATGGACTAGATTAACACACACACAAACACACACACGCACACACACACACACACACACACATACATTTTGCTGAGGGACTATGAGAGTATTTGCTGCTAGCTGCAAGGACTCATGGGTATTTTTTTAACCTGCAGTTATTCCTAGAGGAAGAAACACACTATTAACATTAACTACACACAAACAGAAAAACAACCTGGAAGCGACAGAGAGAGAGGGAGAGAGAGAGAGAGAGAGAGACCAAGAGACAGAGCGAGAGACAGATAGAGAGAGAGAGAGAGAGACCAAGAGAGAGATAGAAAGAGACAGAGATTCAGCAGAAATGTTCAATAAAAATGAAACTGGAAAAAAAAAGAGAGAGACAGAGAGAGAGAGAGATAGAGAGAGACAGATAGAGAGAGACAGAAAGACCAAGAGAGAGATTGAGAGACAGAGAGAGATCGAGAGACAGAGAGAGGGAGACAGGGAGAGAAAGAGAGAGACAGAGAGAGAGTGGGAGACAGAGAGAGTGACAGAGAGAGATCGAGAGACAGATATATATATATATATATATAGAAAGAGAGAGAGAAACAGAGAGACCAAGAGAGATATTGAGAGACAGATATGTGTATATATATATATATATATATATATATATATATATATATATATATATATATATAGAGAGAGAGAGAGAGAGAGAGAGAAACAGAGACCGAGAGACAGAGAGAGGGAGACAGGGAGAGAGAGGGAGACAGAGAGAGATGTATAATAAAGTATACATCCAAACACTAGACCTCTTTCTTTTTTTTTTTTTTCAGACACACAAAGAGACAGCGATTAAAGAGCAAAAGTTGCGCTTACAGTTATTGACACGGGAATAGTTACACATATTCAGAGTCGGGTTACGCACCTGATTAAGTTGATTTTCTGGCAGCCGGAGCGTTCGCCTCTGAGAGGCATTTAGACCACCTCTTTTAAACACAAGCACTTGCCTTAATCCTGAAAAATAAACAAAAACATGCAGACTGAAAACGGAAAAAGCTTCTTCTTTTTTTTTTTGCTGTCAAATATAATATGATAATAAAAAATATATAAACGGTAACACTTTACAATTAATACTGACTTAAATATGAACTAATGAAGCGCTAAAGCATGTAGTAATCACAAACTAATGAAGAGCTAATGACAGTAATCCAGCGCCATCCACTGATGTTCTTCAGACTGCGGACTCGAAGCTGATTTTCTGGTTTGATTTACTGACTCTGGAACTAGACTTTTGTGTGTGAGAAAACAGTGCATGATGATTCATCTACTGTTAATTGTAAAGTGTTACCATGAAAACAAGAGAAATAAAAAGGCTAATATGGTGGTATATGAACAAGAAGATGGCTAAATGAAGCGAATAGGAGTCTAGTCTATTGTAGATATACACCTGCATGAATAGTCCTAGTTGGAATTATCACAGTAATCACTGCAGATTTGTGCCCACGGTTTGAAGGATAATCTGACCAAGCACTCATCTCCTATCTTTAAGTTCATTAACAAATCTATCCATTAAACATTTTGTGGGATTAGGAGGCATCTCCTCGAGTGTACTCTGTGCAAAAAAACCCAGCAAAAAACCTTTTCGTAGACTTTGAAACGACGATACTATTAATCAATACTGTCAAATTTATGTCTATAATGGCTTCGTCATATCACAGGAAACCAGTGACTACATTTCCCATCCTGCACTGCGGCCTACAAACATGGCCGCCATGGACTGCAATTCCCAGAAACACGCGCACCTGCATCAAATTCACAGCACTCACAACCACAGTATAAAGAGACTGTACACAATGACTTCGCGAAGTATTGAGTGTTATCACCGTACCAAGCGTTTGTATCCTGTAACTCGTTTTGTTTCATGTTCTTTGATCTGGTTTCTTGTTTCTCGTTCTCGAATCTTGCCTTGCCTCGTTTAAACCTGTTTACAGATCGCTTGACCCATTGCCTGTTTTTGACCACGCTAATGTCTCATGATTTGGATGCCTCTCTTTATTAAAAGCTCTTATCTGCACTTCTAACCTTCATTATGTCAGTATCGTGACAGGCATAGGATTAAAAAAATTTACATTTAATTTGCATTTTGTATTTACAGCCCAAAACATACATGTCGGTGTGACATATTGCCAGACCGTGGCGCTGGACTTACTACTGTGGCTCGCTCAAGCTGATATTGCCCCTTTTTTATTTTGGTATTCAATCCTCAATACACGCTCTTAACTCAATTCTGACCTGTTATGAAGTAATAGGGAGCGGCATCTATGTTTGTTATAACAGTTATAACTGCAATCATTGCATTTGGATTGTTAAAACATTAAAGGAGCTGTGGCAACATTAAAAGAGCTGCAGGAATATCTGGGGAATACTGGGTCATGTGAGAACAATCTGTCGTATTTGTCACTTGTCTGGGCTATGGGGTAGGTGGCTAGACGGACGGCTTTTCTCCTGATGACAAAACAAAACAAAACAAAAAACAAAACAGAAAATTCAAGCCCGCCCCAAACGATGAGGTAAAATGAATTATGGTCTGATAAGACACAAGTATAACTTTTAGTGCCTAATTCTATAAACAAAAAATATATAATTTGTCCACAAAAAACATGACAGCTTATCACCAACAGAATAACCATAGTGAAGCATGGTGGCGGCAGCATCATGCTGTGAGGCTGCTCCTCTTCAGCTGGGACTAAGGCTCTAGTCAAGACAGGGGGAATCATGGATAGCTCCAAATACCAATCTATTTAGGCACAGCACCTGCAGACAGCTGAGGTTGATTGTCAAATCAAAAATGTTCAAGACTCTTAGACAAAAAGCCGTCTAATACTAAAATATTAGTTAAAGGGTGTGCAAACTTATGCAACAAGTTTTCTTTTTTTCAATTTTTTTCCCCCGTTAAAATGTTTTTATTTGTTTTGCACTTGAATTTTGTTGGTTGCTATTACGCAACATTAAAGGTGGAACTTTAATTAAACTTCTGCATTAAAGTATATATCAAAAATGTCGAATTTTCCAAAACCTTTACAAGATCTTAATACTGTTTTTCATTAATTATGTGTATACTACAATTCCAAGGAAATGGAGAATAAATATTGTTAACTGAAATGAACAGTGATTGGTGATTGTAGAGAGGAGTGTTGTTGATTGTAGGCACTCAGATGTCTGGACGCCGCAGGCAGCACTGCTCCAGTCTTGATGAGGAGTGTTCGCCTCGCCTCGCTGTTTCTAAGCTATGCCCACACTGATTGCTTGTGTCCTTACTGTGCCACTTGATGGTGTTTTTACAGGCTTTACACAATAACTGACTATCTGATACGGGAGTCGTTGGAGTACTGATCACCTCTTAACTTGTCTGAAAAGCTGACACATAATAATAATCATTTTAAAACTTATGTACAGTGCCCACCTCTAATATGAGCAAAATATGATCAAAGAAGGCTGTGGAAAAAAATTAACAATCTTTATTGTTTAAACTTTTGATCTTTTATTCAAAGAATTCACACAAATACTCTGTTCTTATGGATAGCAAACAATTGCAAACACAACACAGGTTTATTAAAAGAAAAAAAAGTTTGTTCAGTATAAGTGTGCAACAATTATTTTCACCCCTATGAATTTATATGAGAAAAATATATTTGAAGTATATTCCCATTGATATGTGATATTGTTGTAGTACACCTGGGTGACTAGGAACTGCCCATTTCCACCATCAGGGCAATAATTAAGAAGTTTGAGTGGAACTCCACTACTGGAACTTCAATTGGGATCAGGTTCTATGGTCAGATGAAACCAAAATATAGCTTTTTGGTAATAAACATTAGAGGTGGTTTTGGTTCACACAGAGAGGTAGCCATATGGAAAAGTACCTCATGTCCACGGTTAAATATGGTGGTGACTCTTTAATGTTCTGGTAATGTTTTTCTGCCAGAGGACCTGGACATTTTGTTAGGATACATGGCATCATGAACTCTATCAAATATCAACAGATATTAAATGAAAATCTGACTGCCTCTGCTAGAAAGCTTCAAATGGGCCATGGTTGGATCGTCCAGCAGGACAATGATCCAAAACATACATCACAATCAACACAAAAATGGTTTACTGACCACAAAATCAAGGTCCTGCCCTGACCATCGCAGTCTCCTGACCTGAAACCCATAGAAAACCTGTGGGGTGAACTGAAGAGGAGAGTAGACCAGCATGGACCTCGAAACATGAAGGATCTGGAGAGATTCTGTATGGAGGAATGGTCTCGGATCCCTCGCCATGTATTCTCCAACCTCATCAGGCGTTATAGGAGAAGACTCAGAAGTTATCTTGACTAAAAGGGTGCCAGTAATTGTTGTACACCTATACTTAACAAATATATTTTTTGGGGGGGATAAACCTCTGTGTTTGCAATTGTTTGATATCCATGAGAGCAGAGTATTTTTGTGAAATTTCTTTTTTTAACAAAAGATCAAAAGATTAAACAATAAAGTCACTTTTTCACAGCCTTCTTTCTCATATTTACCAAGCGAGCCAATAATAGTAGAGGGCGCTGTATGTGTACAATTGGTGCTGGAAGTCATGATTAAGCCTTATTTGAAAAATGGAATAAATGGAAATGATGGACTGAAAAACTACGATCATCAATCTACATGATCTGCGAAATGGTTTCCATTGTTTTTTGGGTTGCGGGGAGTCTGGATCTTATCCCGGGGAACCGAGCCCGAAGGTGCGAGGAAAACATTAGACATTTCTCTTTGTTAAATAACATGTTTTTAATCCATGTAGAGTTTGGCTTAGATTCCATTATTTCGAGCATCTGCCCTACACGTCCCTGTGAACGCGTTGTCTCTATAGAAACAATAACACATTAAAACGGATGGATTAATATAAACCTTCGAATAAACCGTAGGTGTTAAATCAGTCCTGGATCTTCTGTTGTATACTGTAGTCACTTTGGCAAGGTGAACAATCTTCTATACATTGAAACAAAATGGCGTTCCTCCAGGACCATGCTGCGACACATAACAGTACACAAGACTACATGAAGCGCAAATACACCACAGTGTGAGACGAGTGCAAATACACAAAGCAGTTAAAACAAACAATTTTCAGATATTGTGTGTGTGTGTGTGTGTGGGGGGGGCAAGTTCATAGTGCTCTAATATTTCATCTCGTTCTTGCATGCATGACTTCTTTTGTTTGAACAGCGTCTCTCGGACAGTCCTGGCGTTTAAACGCACAGCGATTCTGTCACTAGCAGACATATTGCTTCGCGGCACGGTGTAGTAATTTACACCAGTCTGAGCCGATTAATTACTAGCACACGCATAACACTTATCCAGGTCGCTTCCGTCTTAATGACCCGGGGAGAGTGTAATATTATCAGGCGATCTTAACCAGGTTATTAAATATTACAAGCTCAATCATGTCAAATTTTGTTGCCTTGTTGGCCCAGGAACTGGTTACAGGGGCTAATCATCTAATATGGATAGATCATAATGAAATCGTTTACAGTTTTATTAAAAGTACAACAATACAAGATTTTTTTTTTTATGTACATGAACAGTCACTTTATAAGCATGTTTATATCAGAGAGACTGGGAATAACAAGGGGAAATAATACTCTGGTGTTTATCCATCCATTTTCTGTACCACCGCGTGGAGCCTGGAGCCTATCCCAGGGGACTCTGGGGACAAGCATCGGGGCATCCTGGACAGGGTTCCATCCCATTGTAGGGCACAATAGCACACACACTTATTTATACACTACGGACAATTTAGAGAAGCCAATCAGCCTACAACGCATGACTTTCGACTGGGAAGGAAACCGGAGTACCCGGAGGAAACCCCCGACGCATGGGGAGAACATGCACACTCCGTGCACCCCAACCATGGACGTGCGAGGCAAACAAACCTAACTACTAAACCAGTATGAATGCTTAAATCTGATTGGTCAGAAGGTGATTCAATTTGAATAGCAGCTGCTCTGACAGTGGTGCCGACTGCAAGGCAAATCACATTTATATACAGTATTCTTGTTCTAACACGTTATTGTTTCTAACGGTGGATAATTGTTGATGTGGTGACGTTTTCTGTGAGGAGACGTGTATTTGTAGCGGTCAGTGGTTACGACATTGGATTACTGATCGGAAGGTCATGGGTTCAAATCCCAGCACTGCCAAGCTGCCGCTGCTGCGCCCTTGAGCGAGACCCTTAACCCTCAACTGCTCGGTTGTGTAAATGCGCTCTGGGTAAGGGCATCTGCCAAATCCCGTAAATGTATATTTGCGCTTTCTGGCTTCTTGGTCACATTGGACCTTGGTTCTCCTCTGAGAGAGGAAAAACATCTGTTACGTAAGTCAACTATACACACATCAAATCAGAACTCTAACAGACGGGGATGTTTCCAACTCCAAGAGGTAGTGCCTGTTAGAAAAAAACAAAAGATAAACGATTTCAAACATTTGACCTTACCGTGACCATGATCTTGATTCCAAAATCAGTTCATCTACTGGTTAGAGTGATAATTACATATCAATCCTACAACCATTCAACCACTTGTACTTGAGATATCGCTCTAATGAGAACCTCAGATGGACACATAATCAGCTTGGGTTCCCTTTTGAGTCTGTTTCCTCTTAAGGTTTCTTCCTCATGTCTTCTCAGGGAGTTTTCCCCTCACCACTGTCGCCTCTGACTTGCTCATCCGTGATCTAAATCTAAATCCAGATCCAAATTTCTGTGAAGCTGCTTTGTGACAATGCCCATTGTTAAAAGCGCTATACGAATACAATTGAATTGATTTGAAAGCGTAATGCTTCCATACTCAGACCTCCAGAGTTGGGAGTTCCATGCTTCAGGGGTTTCCTTGGGGTACTCTGGTTTCCTCCTCCAGTCCAAATACATGCATTAATAGGCATTTCCAAATTGTCTGTATAGTGTGCATGCATGTGTGATTGTACCCTGTGATGGGTTGGCACCCTGTCCAGGGTGTCCCCTGCTTCGTGCCCCGAGTTCCCCGGGATAGGCTCCAGGCTCCCCGGAACCCTATCTAGGATAATTGGTATGGAAAATGGATGGATGCTTCCACCCCCTAGTTACAGAGGCATAAAAAACACTTTGGGATTTGCAGTTATTGGAAAATAATCAACTTTGTGGTAGCAACAGTAATTCTGCTTCATGCCAGGCCTCATCAGACCAAACCATTTTCTGACCACAGCATGCCTCTGAGTGTTTTATTCCTCACATTGATCATACAGTTGTATTGCCATGAAATATAAAGAGAAGGCCTGGGACAATTGGACATCCACAGGTAGCGAACATTGTTATTTAACAACACTGAATTCATATCAGTGTAATGCAGTTAAATATGAAACATTGAAACGCAGGAGCTCAGAAAAAGACACGCAACTTGATTGAGATTCTGGGCGCAAAAACCTTTCTATCACGTCTACAGTGGGCTGGAAGCACCTCGGTAATTGCATGCCTCTTCCTCCTCCTCCTCCTCCTCCTCCTCGGCAAAACCGCCTGTAAACTCGGCAGCCTACATCGAGAAGATAATGCATCTACCTCCCTATCCACAGCTCCACACAGATTAGACGAAAGATTATCAATAGGACGTTCCTGTCGGTGCTGTTTGTGATTGAACCCAGACAGCACGGGCTTTTAAGAAATAGACGTTTGCAGGATTCATAATAACGGCTAGTAATACGATTTCAATAAATCTTTTTAACTAGATTAAACCCGCAGGGGCTCCGTGCTATTCGAATTTAGTTACAGTGGTGGAAATCACAAGCCTCCATTATCTAAATAATTATTATTGTGCTATTACAGTCATTAGCCAATTTGACTGGTCGCTCGAACCAAATGAGTTTAATTCAAACCTCAGTAACTTAAAAACATGTGTCAACTTGAATCTAATGAACATTTTAGTGAAGAATTGTTCTGTGAGTGGAAAATTCAGGAATTAAAAAAACAAAAAACAAAAAAAAACAACTCTAAGGCTCCAATAAATAGCCCAAACACAGTATTTGAAAAGCTGGATTATGTTAGCAAAATAAATCTGTACTTAGGGAGTACATGTTTTTTTCCTTCCTCCATTAAGGGGCTCACTGGCTTCAAAGAGTTTAAGAAGTCCTGAACTGAAGCATCTGCAGACGTTTCAGGGTTTTTTTTTTTCTGGGTCAGAGATGAAGTATGTGTTTTTGGTATCTGAAGGCTGTTTGTTTTTCAGAAAACGATTCACATGCATGAATGTTCTATAACAGTAATTCCTAACCTGAGGTAAGGGGGTGGGGGTTGGTCCGGGATGGGGCGTGTTGTTGGGGGCGGGGGGTTGGGGGGGGCGTGTGATCTCATTTGCTTTGAGGTCAAACATGCATTAGATGTTGCACTATAATTTAATTGTAAAATGAATACATTTAAAAATCGTATTAAGAAATCATACGCTTGCAATGCCAAGGCCAATCTGAAAAACAATAACGATGGCAGAGAACCTTAAAAGCACTAATCCCCGGGAAATAATTTTTGTGCACGCCATTGACTCGCGCTCAATCAGTTTCAGCTAGCAGTTCGCCTTTTTTTTTTTTTCTTCCTTCAGCCAGACCTTCACTATTTTCTACGTAAAAAGTGCTGGTGACTAAAAGGAAGCAAGCCTATATCTCGAGCGTTATCGTCACTTCGGATTTATTGAAGGACAGGTCAGGACTTGGCAGGAACGCGTCGTTTGTGGTGAGAAGCTAGCTAACGACTGCATGAATCCGAGCGAAATGCAACGAAACCGGGAAACCAAGCGCTGGGAGACTATTGGTGAAGGTCAGGATTTTGTTTTGGAGAGGAAGAAGCTGCTGGCACTATCAAAAACATCCACAGACAACAGAAAAGCGTTTGAAAGAGCAGGCAGTGATTTACGCAGAGCCACGGAGGCGTCATTTGAGTGTTCGCTGTTAATTGCCGAGGCTTAAAAGCCGCACGATATTGGAGAGCGGCTAATCAAATCCGAATGCCTGACAATTGTAGAAAGGCTGCGTGGCCCACAGGTGGTGGATGAAGAGAGAACCGTCCCACTCTCTGACGACACTTTTAAGGACAGGATTGATAAAATGGCTGGAGATTGTCAAAACCAGCTGCATGCGAAGCTTACAAATGTTCCCTTTGGATGAAACAACGACGGAAGAATCCGTGCTCATCGTTTACGTGCAATATATTAGTAGAAAGTGATTAAAACATTGGACTTCTGATCAGAAGGCCATGAGTTCAAATCCCAGCACTGCCAAGCTGCCACTGCTGGGCCCTTGAGCAAGGCCCTTAACCCTCATTTGTAAAAAAAAAAAAAAAAAAAAAAAGAGATTAATGTAAGTCGCTCTGGATAAGGGCGCCTGCCGAAAGTCTGTGAATGAATATTGGCAGTGATGACTTGAAACAAGACATACTTATGTCTACCAATCTAGACACAACAACACCAGGCCATGATAATATTTATAGCAATGGACTCTTATCTCTCGTCCAACAATCTGCTCTACGAGAACATTGTAGCATGCACCAATGGGGCTGCAGCGTTGATGTGCAAAAACAAGAGATTTAACAGCCGATTGACAGAAAAAACCCCCGGGGTGCGCAAGTTTCCACTGCATGCTACACCTCCAAGCATTGTCCAGTCAAAAACTTTCAGAAGACCTTAGTAACACCCGGGCAACTGTTGTTAAAGTTGTACACATCATTAAGACTCGCCTTACTAACAAGACACTGTTTGCCCAGCTGTGTGAGGATGAAGCGGATCAAACACTGCTGTTAGACACAGAGGTGCGCTGGTTGTTTTATGGAACTGCAGGAAATATTAAAGGCGTTCGTGCAAGATGACAATCGACCACTGCGCGAACAGCTGAACGATGCGTTTTGGATCAAAACGGCATACCTAGCAGATACATCCATCGTCTATAATGAGACGAACAAGCTGAATCAAACGTCATGCGGTGCAAAGACGCTCTCGACGCGTTTGTACGGAAACTCGCAGACATAGTTGGAAAAATGTCCAAAAGGGAGCTACGACCATTTCCACCGCTGATGAAACGGTCTGGTGGTACTGTGCCTGCGTCTTTACGCACCGACTTTACCTGGCACACGAGCGTGCTTCGGGGGAGAAATGAAATCCCGTTTTGGCGTGTACTTATCAAAGGAATCGTGAGTGTCGGACAATTACAATTGAAATACCTCGGCTGTGAAGATGAGCTTGCTGTTTTCGAAGAAATATTTCTAGGAGAACGGATACAAAACGTTTTGGATTGTCAAAGGACGCGCTGTCGCACCCAGACTGGCCAAACACGCAGCTACGATGGTTATTCTAGCATCCAGCACTACGTACCTGTCGGAGACGGCCTTCAGAGCGTTCGTAACGTTAAAGACTAAAGCTCGTAACAGGTAGCAGGACTTAAGGCTGGCTTTCACTAGCATCCCACCTGACATCCCAGCCCTGGTCAGAGGTATTGCAGGCCCAAGGTGCCCATTAGTTTTTTTAAGATAGGGGGCTCAGCTTTTCTTAGATACAACTAGGGGAGGGGTCTCCAAGGAAAAAAGGTTGTGAACCACTGTTCTATCTAACAAAAAAATGTTGGGTTTTTTTGAGTGCCACAGACTAACAGTGATAATGAGAAATGACAGTTTGGGCATTTCTTAATTTGCATACACTGTACACTGTACTTGTGAAAAATGTTGTTTGGAATTTCTGTGTGTGTGTGTGTGTGTGTGTGTGTGTGTGTGTGTGTGCGCGCACTGAAAGCATAATGTATTGCCTCGCTGTGTTCTGTCTCTGTACTGACACAGCAGCAGTCCTGAATATTTTATCACAAGAATGCTGCTTCTGCTCTTATATTCTCTGTGCCATGTGTGTGTGTGTGTGTGTGTGTGTGTGTGTGTGTGTGTGTGTGTGCGTGCGTGCCTGCTGATGCGCTCCACGCTTTTGATACTGCCAGGAAAGCCAGAGTAGTGCATTAACACTCAGGAAAAGATGTTTTCAACCACGCTCTTCTCTCAGGCCGCATTTCTGTCTTATTCTGTTTCAGCCTCTCTTCCTGCGTGCACTGCACTGTCAGACTCAAATATAAGCAGAGCATAAAATAGCAGGGAGCTGGTAGAGGAAACACGTAAATATTTCACCACTTTTCCTGACTTTGAAAGCAATGGTTGAACATTCATTGTGTATAATTAATGAAACTTAATTATACGCTCCAGTTTGCTGAATCAGGGTTAGCGTACTGGGTAATGGGAGTGTGCCATAATTAGCTAATGAGGCTAGATATTTTGGTAGATTGGTCGCCTGTTCGTTTATGATCTCGAAGGTAAGATCTGGGTGAAATTTGTCGTAGATCAGCAGCTTCTGATTTGTAACAGACCCCGCTGCCGTGTCCTTTGGGCACTAGAAATTATGTTACGCTTCTGCGAGTTCGCTTCTGTTAATCGGATTAAGCGTATCTTATCTGTGGGTCCGTTTAGAGGACACTATACAGTAGTAGTGCTGTACAAGGTTGTTTATGAAATGACACTCCATGCTGAAACATGCTAAATGGGTTTTCAGTGGATATTTAAAAATAAAAAAAATTTAAACGTCTACACACCCCTGATGAAATTTCAGGTATTTGTGAAGTAAAAAAAAAAAATTGTATTAAAACAAGATAAATCAGAGCTTATTATGTCAGAGCTTCATCCACCTTTAATGCAAAAAAAACCCCCACATGGAAACGTTTTTATTTTTTTATTTTTATGGGGTATGTGCCTGGGCACAGACAGTGATTTTGGATTAACCCTCAATAAAGATCAGCATTTTCTGTAGGACTTTCTTGACATCTTGAACACCTTCCGCAGGTGAACCGCTTGCCGCTGTATTTACGTCAGCCCTGTGAGAGGTTAGCGGTTGTCTGCCGCGCTGACGTCACAGGACGACGTTGCTAGCGCGGTTCTCATGTTGATTAATAGGACGGAAACATTTCAACAGTACTTCTTGGACATTATTTGTCGGTCACATGTTAATCATGAGGATTCGTATGCAAGTCCGTTAAACGTTCTCATGAGATATCATGGCCTTACTGATCTGAGAAAAAGGGACAGGATCTCTAACATTAGCTTTGACCACCATGACCAATTACGTAATGAGGATTGAAAAAAAGCCCTCAGTGGTTTGTCTTTTCACGTAGCCCATAACCCTGAAGATAAGATCATGTGAAATTTGTCCGCAGCAGATAGATAGATGTCTACGCCGCTCTGCTAAGATTTCCTTCAGAAGCTAGCTATTTTTCAAGCTACAGTAGCTCCTACAACTCAGAGCCTATATGTTAGCCTTTAGCTCAAAACCATGACATCGTGTATCCCTTTGGCTAGCAGATTTAGCTTTATTAATTGATTTATTTTCTTAACCGTGAACTGTTGTTAGCCTTGTAGTCACAAGGAGCTCTCTGTAGACATATCTAAAGTGTTAGGACAGAGCCAGTGCGCTACACTGCTACATTAATGTGCTAATGATGGCTAGCACAGTTAGCTTTGAACTGCTGTTAGACATATTAGCTTTTAGCTGTTTTAGTCACAAGACCGCAGGTCTCTGTGAACGTACAGTATCTGAAGTGCGAGGGCAGAGCCAGGGCGCCACAGTGCCCAGTAACATGGTAATGACGACATAGTAAGAAGGAGGACAGAAATAGAGCGATAAAAAGAGGAAAACACGTACAATAGCTGCTTGATTATAGTGTTGTGAAGGAAGTGTGTAGTGAATTAGTCACTGTAAACCTATTGTATTATGATTTTCTGCTTCTACATTTATAAACCGTGCAACATTGTGTCATGACTACAGTTGGTTTTATATGTTGAAGTGTCTATGCGTACTGTACATTCATGTAAATATCAGTTTTATTTCTTTTTCATTTCAGTTCCCCAGTTCCCGGTTTTAACATTTTTTTTTCCAGGACTCATCATAGATGTGTTAGACAGCAACATATAATTATTCATATTTATGCAATTATAAACGATTTAACACATCATATCAACTTATTCACTTATTATAGTCATTTTATTATAACTACTATTGTTGTTATAATATTAAAATAATAATAATAATGATAATAATAATGATAATAATAATAATAATAATAATAATAATAATTATTATTATTATTATTATTATTATTATTATGTTTGCACTGGATCAATGCTAATATAGCCAGCAAAGTACATTAAAACCACACACATACACACACACACACACACATACACTCACTCTCTCTCACACACACACACACACACACACACACACACACACACACATACACTCACTCTCTCTCACACACACACACACACACACACATACACTCACTCTCTCACACACACACACACACACACACACACACTCACTCACACACACACACACACACACGCACACACACACACACATACTCTCTCTCTCACACACACACACATATATACTCACTCTCTCTCTCTCACACACGCGCACACACACACGCACACACACACACACACACACACACACACATATATTCACTCTCTCACACACGCACACACACACACGCACACACACACACACTCACACTCACACACACACCTACACACACACACACACATGCTCACTCACACACACACACACACACTCACACAGACCCACACAGACACACACGCACACACACACACACACACACACATTATATGAGCACTTTTGTAAAAATGATGGTTATTAGTATTATTCTTTTTTTTTTTTTAAAGGAACATTTCGGCAGAAACTTTACACAGTTCCGCACTTTCCCCAAATGCCACCGCTGACATTTTAGTGTCTGACATTTTGCTTCTTCAGTTTTACACCGAAGCTACGAGGCTAATGCAGTTCCCTTTTGTCGTGAATGCTATCCTTGTACCATTTCGGGGGTTTCTTTGGTGGGTGCCAGGTTGTTATTCAAGATCGTGACATTGAGTTTTGCAATAACGATATCACGGAAGGTTGCAGTATGCAAATGAGCTCCGTGACGAATCGCTAGATTATTCCGGGCTGTGATTCGTCAGATGTTCTAGCTTAGCTGGTTGTTTCTATGAACATCAGCATACAGGCTAATTTTTGTCACATTAAACGGTCCAGTGTTGTGTTTTCGCTATATCGCTTTCTAAAACATGTTTACAATGACCAAAAAACAAAAAAGAGGCAACCTTGAATTCCCTGTGCTGTGAGAATTGTCGTTTTTGTGCGTCCATATCTCTTTGCGTATGTTTGTGCATCTTCCTCACACTATATAAATAGACCTTCTTTCGGCAGCTCATGCTAAGTGTGGCGCGTTAAAAATACAGAGAGGAAAGCAATAAAAGATGAATCAGACGGGCGCTGTGCTTATTGGCAGGCGGCGTAGGGTAGCAGTGAGTCACAGACACAGAATCTATTATGAGCTGAGGGGTGAGAACTCCACTCTTCAATCCTGGGTGTGTGTGTGTGTGTCTTCCTCTCAGAGACCAAGCAGAATAGCGATGGTGTGTGTAAACGGACGAAATATTCAGCAAAAGTCATCGAAATTTGTAACACTTGCAGATGAAGACGGCTTGTTTAGAAATACACTCATATTAGAATTGTAAAATAAAATGGCTGCGTTCTATTTTATTTTATTTTTTTTCAGGTGGGGGAGGGGGGATTTCTATCTCTTTCTGTGTATACGCTTGAGCCAGAGGTTAAGTTGGTGTCACGTTACATCATGGACATCTGCCACTGTGAAACACCAGCTCTTCAGTTCTCTGTCTGTTGGTACAGTAGTAAAAGATTGCTCAAACTCGAGCGTGCATGTCATACGAAGCGACGATTTGCATTTGGAAATATTAGTAAAATATATTGGAACGAATGCGTGTACTAAATGTGTAATACATCTCGCAATACTGAAAAGGTATTGCCGTGTGTAGTACTGACATTGCAGAAAGCAATACCGCTACAAGCATCCTGACCTGTCTGAGATATAGATCAGTGTCTGAGTGAATATGTGGATATTTGTTTACGTGTTCCACCCGGGAAAAAGAAATATCTTACTATAAATCTAACGTGTAACATCAAGCGTTCACTGACAACGCAATATGGCATGCTGTCAAGATCATGCAGTCGTCCTGATTACCTGTTAGAACTGAAACCATGCCAGGAAGTAGAGACGATGTCCATTAAGGACTGGGACATTAAGAAAGACCTGCTTTAGGGGACCTGTTAATGGAATCAGCAGGCTGACAGCGAGGGGAACGAGACGACAGAGACACTGCTTGTGTCATTACTAGACCCGGACCACTTCAGGGGGCGGTTAGAGGTCAAGAGGGCAGAGACAGAAGCGGATCACCATAACAAGACGAAAGGAGCCATATGCCTTAACTAGATTTTAAAATGTTTTTTTTTTTTTTTAAACTTGACTGTATCTGTGACATTTTAACTGCCGTATAGCGTATTACAGCCAAAGGGCTCTGTCAAGTGGCATTAAAGTTCATCGGTGATAGAACAAGCCGGATTTTTTCTCCCATCGGATCAGTAAAAGTGTACGCACATTTCCATGAGGCTAATCTATGTAATAAGTAATAAGTAATAACCGGAGTCGATATCTCATAGAAAGAAAGAAATTTTCATCATTTTCAGGTGTTACAACGACATTGCATTTTTTTTCCCTTTAAAACAAAGCAAAACAAAAACAAAATTGCAAACGGTTTTGTTTACATATCGATTTCATTCTTCGTTTGGCAAGGATAAGAATGATACCGGAATGATTTCTTTCGTTTTTCAAAAATGGATTTAAATGAATTTGAATAAAAGAATTTGTTTAAATGATTCATTTGTAAAACGAAAAGTTTTTGATGCGTGTCTTGTAGGTGAGGAGTGTTTAAACGCTTTGCGCGTGGAAGTTATCGATGAAGGAAAGTGTTTCTGGTAAAAATGGTTCATTCGAAATGTTAGTAGTCAAAAAAAAAAATTCTTCGATTGTTCGCTGATTTGTGCATTTTTATTTTGCCATAATAACAGTATAGAAAAAAGGAAAAAAAGCGCTATTGTACCGTCTCTATACGGTCCATCCAGGAGTTAGCAATTTTTGCGATCGTGGAAATGAACGTCAAATCAAGAAAACGCCACCGTATATTCGGAGGAGCTTGAAATCTTTCAAAATTACCGCAGATTCGACGCAGATTTGGGCCGAGACGCATCGTGTGACGTCGTGACGACACGCATTCTTCGATTCACGTGCGTCGAACACGAGTACAGCTAAAAGGTCTCGTTTACCAACAGTCATCACAGCGAAAGACAATTTCATGCGATGGCGATTTCGCCAATTCGAGACGTTTTCTGCAACAAAAAAAAAGCACAAAAAAGTCCGCAAATGGCAGCGCAAATGTTTTGATTCGATGATTCGAATTTTGATACAAACCGCTAGAGAGAGAAAATAAATACATTTTATCACCACAAAAATCATTTGCATATGATTTATTATTAAAAAAAAAAAATAATAATAGTATTTTCTCTCAAAAGTGATGTGGCACAAGTAACGTGCGCCGCACAAAATATTAATTACGGCCATGACCGCAATTTTAAAACCGCTTCTATAATCGGCACAAAGATACGCGCGCGCACATAAACATCTTTAAATATCACCTCTTATGGCACTTCAGTGGATGTCATAGTTGCCAGGCAACGACTGGAACACCGTGACAGACAGTTCTTACAAAAATCTTACAATAGATACACAAACTGGCCTCTATATTAAGAACACCAATGAACAGTTCATATTCCAGTAACATCATCATGAAGATACAGGTCAAGAGCTTCAGTTCATGCTCACATCAATCATCAGAATGGGGGAAGATCTCAGTGACGTTGACCGTAGCATGGTTGTTGGTGCAATTTGAGCATTAGAGTTTTCAAAAACGGATGATCGCTAGGGATCATGAGTCTAGAGTTCATACAGAGTGAGCAGCAGGTCTGCTGGGGGAAGCTCCTGGTTGATCAGAGCGGTCAGAGGAGAATGGACAGGAGGGTGCAGTACCTCAAATAACTACTCTTTACAACCGTGCTGAGCAGAAAAGCATCTCAGAACGCACAAGACCTCGAACCTTGAGGTGGATGGGCTACAACAGCAGAAGTCCACTCCTCCTCGAGGAGGTTCCACGACTGTCAGCTACAACGGTTCCCAGTTTCATTAGCACATCCACAATCCACTGAATCATCAACTTCATTCAAATCAATAGATTTGCTGATAATATGACCGGAATGTTCACAAACCTTGCAGCACTTTGAGTACTGTTAGAACTTTCCTCGCCTTCAGCGATGACTCTATCGCTCTCGTCTCGGAACGAAGGCCCCTCAAAGAAAATCCATCTAGAAAGCTTTCATGATAAATGATAACGGATTGAACGGAAAACCGAAATGAATAAGCTTGATGTACTGAGAGATGAGTATTCAATGGTTGTTGTTTTTTTTGTGTTCGTATAGTACTTTTAACATTGTCACAAAGCAGCTCTACAGAAATCCAGTACAAATCCACAGTACAAACCAGTAGTGACAGGGGCAGCAGGGAAAAAACTCCCCGAGGCGACAAGAGGAAGAAACCTTGAGAGGAACTAGACTCAAACAGGAACCTACAGTACCGTGTTTATATATATATATATATATGTTTGTTGTTGCATTGTATTGTTGTTACAATACAATGTTAATGGTTGCATTTCGTTTCAGGCTTTGCAGTACTGAAATCACAATGATATTCAAGTGAGCGTTATAAGACTCCACAGCTTTTAAACGAAATCCCATTTGAGTGGTTAACACGTTTGCTTCGCACCTCCAGGTCTGGGGGTCTGATTCCCACCTCCCTGTGTGCATGGAGTTTGTATGTTCTCCCCGTGCTCCAGCTGTTTCCTCCAGGTACTCTGGTTTCCTTCCTCCAGTCCAAAGAAATGAGCTGTAGGACAATTGGCATTTCCAAATTGTCCGTAGTGTGTGAATGTACGATTGTGCCCTGCTATGGGTTTGGTCAACCGGCTTGTGCCCCAAGTCCGCCTTGTACCCCACCCATCCCGCGTGTACCGGATAAACGGTACAGAAAATGGATGTCATGATACGTAGATGTTATCACACATAACACAGTTTGCTAATACCATGCCAGTATGCTGGCTTGTCTTCATCACAGTCCTGAAACGAATAATTGAAAGAATTCTTTTTTTTTTTTCTCCTTTGGAATACAAGCCAGATACAGCAAAAGCTTATCATTTGAATTTGTATATTAATTGTATATAAGTTTTGCTGTCAAGCTCTGTCTCTCTATCGTCTTATCAGTAGATACACCGTTCTCTACTGTAACCCTGGAAATTATTAATCAAGTGTGTATTGTTCAGGACAGATAAGTTCCTCATAATAATGCCACAGGTGTGTCCAGGATATGGATTTATCCTGTGGCATTCACATTTATTAGTTTAAATGATTGTACATTTACTGTAAGGTCAACCAGGGTCCAAACATCTGTCCACTATTAACATCAGCCCAGTGATCTCAAACAATTACAAAAACGAATAGACATATAATAAAATAAAATACAAATGAATACGAGCAGTATGTTTTGACTGAAAGGAGTAGTTGTGTAGAACATTCCCTCGCAGAAAAAATGTAATTTTATCGCCCTCGAAGATTCTGGGATTTATTCCTCAGGGGTTCCGAGTGTTCAAGTACAACCGTTTCAGGAAGCTAAGACCCCTCAACTATCTACAGAATCCTCTAGGAGCCCGTTTTGAAAGGTTATACTATACTTACGAAGTCTAATTAACAGATATCATTGCAAAAATATTTCACTGCAAGAACTTTGAATAATATTACAGAGCAAAAAATTGACATTTTGTGTTCGTTTTTGGATGAGGTAAAATATTCCTTGGTGGTGGACATTAGCTAGCTGCTAATATAAACGCTAGAGGCTAATTTAAGCTTCAGTTTGAAGTATTTTTCAACATTGAAAACATTTAACCATCCAGAAAATGTTTTGATGAATCCCAGGCTGCAATATCAAATATTTACAAGGCTCTTTGCTGCATTTTGAGTTTTGAGTATTGTAAGTGCTGAGTTTTATTTATTTTTTTTCTAAAACGCAGCAAATACACAAATTGGGGTTGACTCGCATCGCATCCATCGTACTGATTGACCTACTTAGTTAGTACCTCTTTTTTGCAGCACCCCGCACTTATCAAACTTTTTCCAATGAGTATAAAGAAATGAATACTTTCATCGTCACAAGTCTGTTATAGAATTAGTCAGGAGCAGGACAGGTTGGGTTTCTGTGTGTAGAGTATCATGACTCTGTGTTTAGCTGCTGGTGAGCAGGGCGATGAGAAAGGACAGGGGTCTGAGCCCCCTGCTGGGAAAACAATTCACACCACCCCACAATAACACTCTCCAGAGATTTAAAAAAAAAAAACCTTCTTTTATAGTTAATACATCTGCCGCAATAAAACGATAGGTAGAAAAAAAAAATGCTTTTTGCAGAGAAACTGCCAATTCTTGAGTGTCTCCTTACATATGAGCCATTAACGACTACTTTGGAGTGTGACATCACAAATAAATTCAATGCTGAACACAAGCACTGCCAAAACAGGTGGAAATAAAAAAAGTCCTGGCCTCTGGGAAAAAGATTTAACAATTTACCTTCAATTTACCCAAGAAATTGGGCAACAGGGCCGTACAGTCAAGGTGACCTCGCCTCGTCGCTCGAAACAACGTAAGAGCTTACTTTTCTTCTTCCCGTGATCTTTGGGAAACGTCGAAGACGCGACGTCTCCTTGAACTTGTGACTTGCGGAACATTTCAGATATTCCATCGAGGTCGAACAGGGTTGAGCGATTGCTGCGGGACTGAAAGGACAACTTTTCAGTACATACAATGGACGAGTCATGCAAGTGGTCGCGTCACGCACGAGATGTGAAATGGACCCGTCGCTCAATGTAAAAATAAAGATATCTCTGAAGCGTTTGGACGATGATACCGGATTTATCCGAAACTCGAGTTGGGATCGCAATGACTTTTATCTTGAATTCGCATACATTTTTGTGAACGTAATATCACTGCGACACAAATGCAAGACCCCGGTCATTGGAATTGAACCTCAATTAAAGCATTGTGGTTATTTATAAGGAGCTGTTGTTGATGTAATTGATGCAAACCAACCGTGATGGTCACCCTGAAGAAAATAAAGGGGATAATTAAGCGACTACAATAAACATATGGCAAAATATGACTCGTGCTAAATATTAGAATAATAGCCCAGTGAAATGAGCATATGTTCCTAGGTCACAGACCAACACGCATTTAGTTTCCTAAAAGCATACGCATATGTTAAATAGACACAAATGTACACCCACTCCCCTTTCCTTCCTTCCCTCCCTCACACCCCTCCCCCCCTCCTCCCACCACCGACTGTTGACTCTACGCTTAAACGCTTAAACGGCGTACACACCCACACCGAGATTTGACGGCGACGCGCATATGTCTCCGCTTGTAACGTGGAACATCTGGTCCAAACCTCGCTGTTCGATTTAGTTACGCGACCATCAATCAAACTGTCAGGGTGTCGAGTGCGTTCGTGTGAGACAGAGACGAAAACAGAGAGGCCAAGTGTGCTGTCACGGCGTGTGAGGAGAAATATCTTTAAATCCCACGTTTCGGGGTTTATGTATGTTTAATGAGGCAGCACTAAAAGGACGTGCTTTATATTGGATAAAGATGTTCGGTGCATATATAATGATTGTGTGTGTGTGTGAGGTGTGTGAGGATGGTTTTCTTAGCGGTGTGGTTTGATCATCCTTGTGCGTTCTATATGTCTCCGTAATAATGGCAGAAACAGAATATGTGTGAATGTGTGTGTGTGTGTGTGTGTGTGTGTGTGTGTGGAGCTACGTTAAGTTGTGCCATATTGTGTTCTTCACGATTCTTCACAGAATTGGAGTCTGCATTATTTTGTCACATCATTTTCCTTTCTTTCTCTCTCTCACACACACACACACACACACACACACATACACACGCGCACACACACTCTGCTGATCAATAGTCCGTCATATTGCATGAATTATTATAATCCCATTCTGCCGATGAGTCATACGACACTGCCTTGACTTAAATGACACAAAATCGATCTCTGATGCTTCATGCAGCAAGAAACGGATTTAGTGCCGTTGTGGGATTTCGCCTGGACTGTTTCATTGGTTTAGATATAGTACAGGTATAATATCGTATAGTATATTTTTGACATTTTTCAAATTTGAATCGAACGAAAGTCCATGGAACTGTTTAAGAAAACCCGTCCGGTCGATGTGGTTAACCAGCAGCCACGCTAAAGCTAAAGCTAAAGCTAAAGCTAAATCATGTGTCTAAAAGGGTCGTGTGTTTAAAGTGACCTCATCGCTCGGTGTTACTAGTAGAGAACTTACTGTTCTTCTACCTTCAGGGAATCTGGATGATGCAACTTCATGTTGTGGAACAGTCGAGCGGTTTCATAGGGGTGAACGTCCGTCCGGTTACAGGGTCGAGTGAACGCTGTGAGACATAAAAATGTGTTTTTCGTAGTCTATAACGGATGTGTTATGGAAAGTAGTTGTTTCTAGATGAGACGAGATGGTAAAAGGATTCGTACGTTAACGGGAAAAGAATCGCATTTCGGAGGTATTTGAACGGTTATACTGTATTCCAAAGGAAATGTTGTTATGGTGGTCTACGACAGGCAAACATGCTGTTTAATGGAGATACGTAAGTGCTGTGGAGGTTTTGTTAATGTTTGAAGTTATTTGTCTAAAGCATGTAGATTAGGACACGAGTCAGTCAGGGAGTCAGACTTATTACATGTAATACTAGTAAATATTATGTTTTTCATGATGCCACCATTTATATCAATAGAGAATAATGTCAATGATACAACCATCTCAGTTGCTTTAAGTACCACTATACTGATCACCAATACTCTGTCAAATGTTCATATATATTTATATGTGTCATACCTGATGAATGAAGTAGAATAAAATTTGAATATGATCATTACAGAAAATTGTGTGTGTGTGTGTGTGTTTTTAGGTATGAGTGTCAGAGGAGAACTCCGTGGCTCTGAGGTGTGTCAGAGTGAGCCGTAGTAGCCGTTCGGAGCAGAGGTCAATGGGGTCAAGGGGGGTCATGTGGGCAACACACCTACTCTTCCTCTTCGCCTTCTTCACACCTGCTACACTGGGTAAGACATGCATGTCCAAAATGTTCACAGTAAAGCTGATTTACTTTACTGATGCTAGAGGTCGACCAATATTTTTTTACCGATTTTGCCGATACCGATAACTAAGTCGGGCGGTACCTGCTGATAACCGATAATAATAATCAACCCCGATAGTTTTGAAAACTGACACTGAATGAAAACATAACACTTAAAGTAAAATATTGCTGAACAGAATCGATTAAAATGAAACAGTATGGATTGTACCCTGAAAGTGTACTGTACTTTTTTAAATGAAATAATACATACATATTAATAAATATATGAACTATTAATAAATGTTAAAGTAAATAAAAGATATACATCCAAAATGAACCAAAAAGTAACACTCCAAATAAAAAATAAAAGTAGAGACATGTAAAATGAATCAAAAAACACTTCAAATAACACAACAGAATTAGTCAGTTTTTGTTTCGCCACCAGAGGCCGCTCTCATACCGTATAATTACGACAGAGGACGATTCTCTGCCGATTCTCTGACGATTTTTTGTGATAACTGTAGATCCAGCAAACCATTATCCGTGCCGATTAATCAGCAAAATCGATCAATCGGTTGAACTGTATTCAAAACGCCATAAAAGACAAAGCGTGCATGGTTGAAAATGCAGAAATGGCGACTAAACGGTAAAAGAGCGCCTCTTAAGGCAGGGTGCTCTAAATCTTCCAATAATACAGCTCAGCCACTGCAGCTTGTCGGCTTCCCCAGACACACAATAACTCTTCCTCCTTTTATAGGGTTGTCCTAATTGGATGTTTAGGCTTATTTCTTTTCATTTATAGACTTCTTCCTTTACGTCATTAATATGAAACAGCTGAGTTTCATTAAATGTATGCGTGACAGAGTAATCCGTGTATAAATCTGCAGTAACTCATTGCCAATTATATGATTTGAAGCCGATCAATCGAGATTAAAATTAAACTCAGGAGCTCTCGTAGGATACGAAAGGATTTAAAAACCAACTGTATAACTACAGCTACAGCATATTTAAAACTGCCCTGACACGTAATTTGAGCAGTTGTCTACTCGTATAGTCAGATCCATTAAACTGTTTGACCAATTTAGGTAGCTCGAATTTTGCTACCTCATCATTCTGCACTAATAAGAATGACAGTCGCTTTTTTATCGATTGAGCGTATCAGCGGCTTGAAAACAACTGCATGACATTTCAGAGTCAATATTAGATGTTAATCATTGAGCAGTCTCATGCACGTACCCTGTCCATGCTCAGACTCGTGTCATGTAGAGTATCTTTGGCTATCCTCACCTACTGCTGTGCACCAGCTTCGAAAACAAACTTCTGAACACTGAGATGAGAATTTCAAGCCAAGATACAGTCACAGGATCGCAAAAAGCCAATGAGCTCGAAGGCATCTCAGCATAAGACTCAGCTGTATGCCAGAGTAAAGCACACTGTATGCCGGTTCTCTACATTCTGCAGCTAGTGTCACGTAATTCACGTAATGGAGGTTGAGGACGGATGTAAGTGCAGATAAGAGCTTTTATTAAAGAGAGGCAGGCAGACAAATCCAAATCATGAGACAATATCGTGGTCAAAAAACAGGTAATGGGTCAGGCGATTGGCAAACAGGCACAGACTAGGCAGAACAGGAATCGAGAACAATATCAAAACAATAACACTTGAACCGAGAACCAAACGCTTGGTATACAGAAACGGACGTAATACTTCGCGAAGTACAAAGAGAAACGAGGGGTTTAAATGACAAACGTAAAATCATGGGTGAACACAAAGCAGCTGAGACTAATGATAACACATACGGGAAACAACCAATGACAATACAGGGGTGGAGACAGGACGTAAACCATAACAAATACACGATTCGAAAGTAGACAAAGTCAAGGTCTTGGAAAACCCAAAAGCGTTTGAGTTCGAGGTGAAATCGTGACTGCACTTTTACCTGTAAAATATTCCAAGGACACATAAATCAGATTTCTTTTATGAATATAATTTACCTATTCAAATATTGGGCTCATTATTTAAATGCCCAAAAATGTTTTATCTATTTATGAGTGCCATAGAGCCTTTTTTTATGATAGAACTTTCCACCAACAGAACGCACGAGGTCCAAGTTGACATTATTTATAGACAGACCTGTTTTTCAGTTATCGAGTTTGGGATTAAACAAATTCAATGAAACCCACCAGTTACAAATCGCTTCTAACTCAGTTGGTGTTCAGTTGCATTGAGATCTGGTGATTGTGAAGGCCATAGCATATGATTTACATCATTTTCATCCTCACTGGAGGGGGTGGAGTCGTCCTGGAACAGTCCACTCCCATCAGGGTAGAAACGTTAAATAAAATCGTCTTAGGATGAAGGTGATGAGTCAGAACTTTTGTACTTTGTAGTGATTTTGTATTGAAAGACCCATCTGTAACTATAACGGTAGGTAAATAATAATTAAGTAATAATTAAAGCTGCAAGCAGCATTTTCAGGGGCCCAGCACCCAGACCCGGTGAGCTGCAGATTCGTAAACGTGCTACAATTGTTGCCGGAGCAATCACAGGAAAGCAGAGCTATTGTAAACACATAATAAAAATGTTATTCGATAGTAACCGTGTCAGTCATGTGTTGTCTGTTTACTAGCACACTGAATGGCTGGAACGGCAGCAGACAGTTGTTCAGAGAGGTCTCGAATTGATGTGGTGAAGATTGGACAAAATTTGGAGGCGAAGTAGCAAAAATGGCATCTAGATGGAAGCATTTTCAGCATGTTATTGTAACATTTGACCAGTAAGATGCGCTGTCACGAAATTTGACGCATAGCCTCAGGGCATGATCCTGAAGCTGCCTACCAAGATTTTTGTCACTGCGCAAGGTCGTTGCTGAGATATCGCCTCACGTCCTGTTTGGGGAATTTGTTAGCATTACGGACGATATTGAAAATGCGTTTGGTAGCTTACGTGAGGCTTAGATGATGTGTGCAAAATTTGGTGATGATTGGACAAAATTTGTAAGAGGAGTAGCACCATAATCCAAGATGTCAGTTACGCAAATCTAATTAGGCAGAAATTGAACTCATCTTGACACCAAAGGAATATAGAGATGTCTGGCTTTTAAACTTTTGGACACACAATTTAAAAGTTACGACCATAAACACACTTCCAAATTAGGCCCAAATTTGACCAGATGGTGGTGCTAGATCGTTTTCAGCACTTGGCCCAAATTTGGTCAGAATGTTCCTTAGGTCCTCTCCAATCAGTGTGCCAAATTTCACAACTTTTTACCAGACAGTTCTATGGGCTGCCATAGACACCCTATCCAGAAGAAGACGAGATAAAGAAGAAAATTCGAATAACAATAGGGAGCCTACTCTCCCAAGACAAATGAAATAAGCGTGAAATAAAATCACGACTTATGCACAATTATAGTTATCATAAAGTTATTGATCATGTAATATGGCATTATCTGAAGCTAACATGACATGAAGTGCGTTTGATAAGGAAGGCAGTTGCATTGACGGCTTTGCTGATTTGTAAGTGGCTGCTTTAGAATTCAACACTCCAATATGGGCTGAAGTACTTGAAAGGAAACACTTTGAAATGGGCTTCGAATGCAACATGCAACGTGACAGCGTTGCCACGCGACTCAGGGGCTTCCTTCCTCTGATTACAGCCCAGGGTATGTGTAATGTAATGTGATGTAATGTAATGTAATGGTACGTGTCCACTGCATGCGACACAATTAAAAGTTGCTCAAAGCTGAACTTTCCTCTCTGTGTCATGACCGAAAATCGAACCACTTGCTGTCCCACAATCCCTTGCACATTTTTTATTTTTTTTTGGGAAGTAAAAGGAAGCGAAATTTCAGGTGATGAATTTGTCACTTGATACACCAGATACTTGCTGTTACACTGCACGAATTGTACAATAGCATACAAATGAGTACCGTTACAAAGCCGACACCAATATTTTGGATTCGAATCTCGAAGCGTGACCACTGATCAGCTAAAATCCACCAATAGGAGGACGGCATTGGATTACGAGAAACTCATCGGACAGCTCCGAGAGCTGCTCTCTATGGGAGGGGCAATGGAGAAACACAAGTGAAGTGGACTGAAATAACATCTTTGATGTTTATGTTTAACGCGAGCCTGTTTACGGTACATTGGTTATTAATGCCTCTAAGCAGAATGTAGTTCTTTCATAATCACAGGTCTATCGTTAGAGACTCTTTATCGTAAAGTCGAACATGGAGTACTTCAGACCTGCCAAACTTAGCATATCTTGGCTAGGAAGTCCACATTCTTACAGTATAGAGTTATCACGTTCAAATAAACAACCTCAACCTGCAACCCATCCCCCTCATATCAACCTTCCCTCCACACACACACACACACCCCTCCACCGCCCTGGGAATGATATAATAACACAACTTATGAGCTAATCAACATGTGAATCTAGAATGATTGACAGTTACACAGGAGTACTGAACTCTCCGATATTAACTGACCCCCGCGAAAGCTCGTCTCGACCTCCCCGTTTCATATTAGCTCTTAGATATCTCTCGTCCCTCATCGTCTCGGCTTTCCTGCTCGATAGATGCGCGGAAGCAGAGCCCTCGTGGAGTTGTCACGGTAAACGGAGAACGTTTGGGCTTGCTTAATATGAAATACAATCTATCAATGCTTCGGTTGAATATAGTCAAAAGCATTTTCCAATATAGGTGTAGAAAGAAGGAAAGAAAACTGAAAAATAAATAGGCCTACAGTGACGTGTCAAATCTAACTACGGATAATTCGAATGTGATTAAAAATTCTGCTTGCACCATCTGCTTGCACAATCAGGCCTGTTGAGGTAGAAACTGGAGTGAGTGTACAGTATATACAGAGTTTTTCACTAAGTGTAAGTGTAAGTGTGTGTGTGTGTGTGTGTGTGTGTGTGAGAGAGAGAGAGGGTGTCTTCAAAAGTAAGTTTGGGAACGTCTGCACATGAAAGAGAATCCAGGGAATCAATGGTCCCAGATTTAGGCGTCTAGACACATTGAATGCTTGTGTGTGTGTGTGTGAGTGTGTCCTCAAGGGGACCTTTTGGTTAACAGTTATAATACTTTAAGCTCACAGAACACATGGGAATCGGAGCGAATTGAGGACGTGAGGCGAATATTTGTCTTCGTCACCCTTCACCTGTTTGTTCACCTTCGTTTTTTCATTTTCTCTCCTCTCTCTGTCTCTGTCTCGCGTCTTCTCTCCTCCTCTCATCTCGAGGGAATCTCGGTGGACGTGAAAGCACGTGGCTAGGATGAACATTTTACCCACACACACACACACACACGCACACTTCTTTTATTATCCTTGTGAGGAGCTTTTATTAACATAATGATTAATACAGATAATTGGTGCTATGCTACACCCTAGGTTTTTATTAAAACAAAAAAAAAATTAATATAGCTTGGCCTCCATTGGCAATTAAATATAGAAAACATTTCAAAAGACTTCCAACCAATATATAAATCAGGGCGGGGCCAACAGCGCATATTTTATATTTATAGTATATATATACACACACACACACACACACACACACACACACACACAAACATATACAGTATAGTACATTTAACAGTACACCTCGTCAATAATGAATTCTTGACAGAAATAGCTCTATATCCCTGATGAGTAAGACACACACACACACACAAATTCTGCTGTTCTCCGCATTTATTGGAGCGAGTTAGCTTCATAAATGGTAAGGGTTCCTCAAGAGAGGGGAACAATGTAACATCACTCGAATGTCTAATCCTGATTGGTTGACAGCTCGTCTCCCTAAAGCTCCATTGGTTCTCGCTCCTGTCAGTCAGCGCAGGTTTTTTAATTAGCTTCTCTTCCCAGTGCGTATTTAATTAATGCAGGCAGTCGGGTGTCGTTCTCATCCCTTACGTCCTATAGATTGATTTCAAAAATCTCTGAGAAAGACACACACACACACACACACACACACACACACACACACACACACACACAGAGAGAACAGAGAGTGTATATCTGAAGGTTTAGCATATATTCCACTTGTCTTCAGGTGTCTTCAAGAATTCGTTTAAAGTAGACACTATGCCTAAAAGTGTCAATTATAAATATATAAATATAAAATATTTACTAACCTAGTTCTGTTTTTATATTCGTTTTTATTAAAGATGCTCCGTTGCACGGTTTACAAAGCCTCACATTCGTCTTCACAGAGAGTGAATCCACTGTCAGGTTATTTTACTGTCTCACTGGCGCTTTCACTTAGCAAAAAATATTTGACCCTGAAGCAAAGTGGGCTGTCGAGTCCATTCAGACTCAGTGAAAGCTAATAAATGTTTGACAAAAAAAAAAAAATCCCTAAACTTTAGCACCTTTCGGCATATCATAACTCTTTTATGGTTCATCAAAAACGAAAGCATTTTCCTTAGCTGATCTTTGTTACTGAAGAATATGTGCTCTTCTGCCGTTGTAGCTCATCTGCCTCGGGAATTATGCGTTGTGCGGAGATTCTGAGATGCTTTTCTGATCACCACTCTTGTAGAGAGTGTTTTTTTTTTTTTAGTTACCGTTGCCTTTCTGTCAGTTTGAATCAGTCTGGTTGCCTTAGATCTAGAGGACAAATGGGTAAAAGTATCGGCGTGGGTTTTTGCCGATAACCGATAGTTCCAGCAATCGGTTATGGGTTCCGATTAATCATCAAAACCGAACAATTGGTACCAATTATTGATATATATATATATATATATATTATATATATATATATATATATATATATATATATATATATATATATAATACGGTACGAGAGCGGCCTCTAGAGGTGAAATAAAAACCATCACTGACAAATTTTGTTGTGTTATTTGAAGTGTTCAAATTTCATTTGCAAAGTACAGTACATTTTCACGGTACCATCGGTACTGTTTGTTTCTGCAAAAAAAAGTTCAGCAATGTTTTACTTTAAGTGTTATGTTTACATTCAGTATCGCTTTTTAAAACTATCGGTTGATTAATCGGTTATCGGCAGGCCGGTACCGCACGACTCGGTTATCAGTATCTGTGATGTCATCAATGTTTATTTTAGTCTGACCATTCCTTCCTCGGTTTTTATTCTCCGTCCATCACCGTCAGCATTGTCGGATTGGGAGGAGCAACACTTCATGGAGTAATGAAGATCAATAAACATATAGACACTATAACGTTGGAGTGGTTCGGAGGTGTTTGGACGAGCGTGCACAGCACACGCGAACGGAATACGTTGGCAAAAAACGAAGCTCTCTCTATGAAATATTGTGATCGCTAATTATCCAGAGTGGCTGTCTGACTTGTCATCAGAGCGGATACTGTGTAAGGGAAATGCGTTTCATTGAAGCGGTGTTTGAGAAATGTTGTCACAATTTCGCGTTGGTTTTTCATCGAATGAAAACATCACCCACAGTCACATATTTTCCCACTTAAGAGTCTGACATTATGTTTCAATATTAAGTGGACGGAATTGGAGGCTAATTATTTAAAACGATTGAAAAGTTTCGTAAATGAAGACTTATTTGAGAATGATGTTCTTGAAGTGTTTTTTTTATGTATATGTATGCGTTCCTGGCTTCTTAAAAGGTTAGAGTTTGAAATCTTGTCTGTAGAACAGCTTACTAATTTCTTCCTGTGTGTGTGTGTGTGTGTGTGTGTGTTTATGTTTATGTGCTCGTAGTGTTGAGTCGCGCGCCTGTGCCCATGGCCGTGGTTCGCCGTGAGCTCTCGTGTGAGGGTTACCCCATCGAGCTGCGTTGCCCGGGCACCGATGTCATCATGATCGAAAGCGCCAACTACGGACGCACAGATGACAAGATTTGCGACTCTGACCCCGCCCAGATGGAGAACACGCGCTGTTACCTGCCTGACGCTTATAAGATCATGGGCTTTAGGTAAACACACACACACACACACACACGCATGTAAACACAATTATCGGCTGAGTGATTACGTCAATCCTTGGCAGGCTCGAGTGTTCGATTCCCATCTACGTCCCATCTGTGGGCATGGCGTTTGCATGTTTTCCCCGGTTTCCTTCGGGTACTCCAGTTTCCTCCCCCAGTCCAGAGATATGTCTTATAATAACCTTGGAGCTGTTCCACCTAGAATAGATCTGTTGCTGTCCAGACCTAAGAGTTCACAAGTTTGTCTGAGAATCCAGTTCATCAAGTGACGAGTGACAGGCGAGAGAAAACACTGCTCATCTACCCTTGTTTCATTTCCACATCCACACATCCAGCCAGTCACAGAGTGTGTGTTGAGACCTGGGAGATCTGGAAAGTGGGTCAGTGAACACGCTATGAATCCTATATAAGTGCTGCAGTGGGCGTGCATCAGATTTAATGATGATTGAGGAAAAACTCGAGGTACTGAGGAACGTCTGATCATTAATTCCGTTAGAGTTGTCTTCTCGATCAAACTGGTCCTGTCACGATAACTACTTTGGTCAGAAATAATAGCGATAAATGATATTATTGTCATATTACGACCATTTTATGGCACTAGTCAATATTTCGTCATGTCATATTTATTTAGTCCATTTTACTCGGACTCCGACGGTTGTGAATATGAGTCGACGGCGTCTTAACTGACATTTTATATGTTCACTTAAACACGTATGAACAAAAACATGTGAAAATCTGAAATAATAACATTACGAGAATCCAGTATTGTGAATTCTTTACGCTAGTTATTCATCGTGCATGATTTAATGCGTCGTTATAATATATAATAATTTTGCACGCACCACTTTTCAGTTTTTTATTTGCTAAAAAAGTTTAAAATATCCAATAGATTTCGTTCCACTTCACAATTGTGTCCCACTTGTTGGTGATTCTTCACAAAAAAATAAAACATTTATATCTTTATGTTTGAAGCCTAAAATGTGGCAAAAGGTTGAAAAGTTCAAGGGGGCCGAATACTTTCGCAAGGCACTATATATATATATATATATATATATATATATATATATATATATATATATATATATATATATATATAATATATATATGTATATAACATTACTGTCCATTTAAAAACCGTTTTTTTAAAGATCTAGATACTGTACTGATGACTTAGACCTGGTCATTGTTTATAGTTTATAATAAATATTACGATTAGCATTAGCATTAGCATTGTATTCTGTAATCCCGCTCTAAATCGTCATAGTTTCCCCTGAAGAGTTCAATAATAAGGTTAAGTTTAGGATCAATTTGTGTATTCGTTTGTAAGTGTGTGCATGTAAATGACACAACACCATGACTCAATCCTCTTGTTGGATGAGGTACAGTACCACCTGTGTCTATGGCTGGTTGCCACACACACACACACACACACACACACACACGGAGAGAGACATTGCCCCAGGGTAGACTAGACTGTGAGCTCCAATTAGCACGGATCTGTGGGTAAGCTTAGTAGCACCACGGAGGTAGTTAGCAAGCACCACACACACACACACACACACACACACACACACAGGTTCACTCTCCCTTTTGTAACACATTCACACACTCCATGGTTTTTCGAACATGCTCTCACACTAATACACCCCCCGCCTTTAGACACACAAATCAGTTTTCCAGATTAGATTATTCACACTCTTTTTTTTTCTTTCTAAATTTAATATAATAAGAACATGTGATTTGATCGCTACGCTTCCATTTCAGACGGCGTCCGGATTAATAAATGGGGGTTCGGAGAATGTGTGAAGGTCCTGCGGGAATCCAGAGCGCTTGTTCTTCCTGTACGGTCTAGCGATAGTTGCAAGTAGGAGCCGTAATCTCTAAGTGCCGTTTTTACGGAGATGATGTTTGGATTCGGGTCGAGTGGAACGAACAAGGATCCGGTCTGAACTCGCAAAACAGGTGCCAAATGGTCTGATCTGGTGTTTGGTCCAGCAATTGTCCAATTCTCTGTGGAAACACCAGAAAAGAAACTATGACAATAACTACAGTTGGACAGATCCTAATTTTCATGCTCTCTGACCAAAAAAGTTCCAACATATATGGTTTAACCGTAGCATTTACGCGTTTTGATCACGGCGATACACCTGCAGGAAAAGCCAATTCACTGAAGGGGAAAGGACAGACGGCGTGAAAGTCCCAGGGACTTGTATAATGGACACTCCACATAATCTAAGGATAGTTATAAATGGATTATCGAACAAACTCCGTTATTATGTTCTCTGTAAGGAGATTTTTATGTAACATTTCTGGAAGGAGTCTCCAGTTTCGGCACTTTGTAACGTTTTCCGTCCTTTTTTTTGTCTTATTTAAAGAGAAATAGAAAAAATAAACCAGGCTGATGCGAGAACAAGTGTTTTTAGCAATCGCATCGCTTCATAGAATTGAGATTAAACCACTGGAGTCACATGGATTGCTTTTGCGATGCCTGTATGAACTTTTTGGAGCTTGAACGTTTTGGTTACTTGGACGGTGAAGGGAGAGACAGAAATCTCCAGGGTTTCATTCAAAATTTCTCCGTTTGTGTTCCGAAGACGAACGAAAGTCTTATGGGTATGCAACGACATGAGGGGGAGTAACTGATGGCAGAAGTTTCATTTTAGGGTGAACTATCCCTTGAATCATTTGGTGCCCCAGGGCACTCGCCCAATCCCATATATAGATAATCCGAACCATGATTTAATTTGTAATGCAGTAATAAGATCTTATATTCAGCTTAGCCCACATTAAGCTCCTAATAACTAGTACGTTTTTCAAAAAGAGCTATTTAAAACAAAAAGAACTCTATTTTCCCCACAAAAGTTCTTTGATTAAAGCCAAAAGATTAATTGAGAAATGATTGCTGTAATGCCAGTATTTTGTGTTAGGTTATGCTTATCGCATGGATACAAACCCCAGAGCTCCATATGCTATTTTGGCAGGTGTCGCTGAAAATATTGCAAATTCTCACGCCGAGCCGAGCTTACAAGATAAATCACCAGCTGCCTGTCAGGCGCGTGGAAGGTGAATGTGTCTTTGAATTGTAGTTACTAATATTGCCGAAATCGCACACTCGGAGGGATTTGCTTGAGGGATCAGACGAGGAGAAAAGGCAGGCGAGGAAACAGGGCTTCCTTCTTTCTATCACCTCACTTCTCTCCGTCTTTCTGTCTCTGCCTCGCTGCTTTTTATAGAAACGGCAGTTGCTAGTGCAATCATTTATCATTCTCCACCTCATCTCTCTCTCTCTCTTTTCCTCTTGTCTCTCTCAAACTCATATTGCTCTCTCTCTCTCTCTCTCTGTCTCACTCTCTCATTTTGTCTGACCTTTGAGTCTTTTTTCTCCAGTCTGAGCTAATTTGTTCGATGCTGAGCGTACGTGCGCTCATGTGTGTGTGTGTGTGTGTGTGTCATTGTGTGCCACCGCTAGTGGCTTTGATGCCATAATCAATAAGAAAAGGTAATTAGAAAGTGATCAATCGGGAGAGGCTCACCTCAGGTTTATCAGGACGTGCCGTAGATGAAGCCGGATCATTGATGGAGAATCAACAGACTCGCACGCAAAAGGCAACGGAATAAAGAGCGCAGGCTTCGAAGTCAGGCTTTATATAGGCATCTATCCTCATTATCGGTTTCTAGGTCATAATTAAATTCCTCTAGAACTGATTCATGAGTTTTATTACTAGGAGGATCGCTGTTTGCGCCGGCTGTGTTTACATGCAGGGATTTTCATCGATCTGAGTGAGTTCGTTTTCAAACGAACCGTGTCCGTTACGACGTTCGGAAGAAAAACACCCGACGGTAATAATATATTTATTTACAATCCGCTTTTCTAAACCCGAAACGCTTCAGGATTAAAAGAGTCCGAATTAAGCAGTACAAAGCCTTCTTTGCTTTCCGAACAGACTCCGTGCTTCATGGATTCCACAAGGTGTTGTGAGCTGCACGTTCATATTGTAAATCTCCTGTTCTCTCGCGTCCCAGAGACGCTACCCGTTTTATGATCTCCTGACTGAGGGGGCCACTGATGTACAACGAACTCGTTGTCATATTCACGGAACCGACTTCTGCTTCATGCTCCGAGCGGCCGTTATAAGTTGCTGGAAATCGATCAGCAGCAATACTCGATAGGCTGCGCCAATCAAACTGTTGATATTAAAAATCCCTGTGTGTGCAAAGAATACATTCCCCACACCGTTTCGCTACCACCACCAGCCTGCAATGGTGACGCATGACACTCACTATTCATGCTGTTGATGCCAAATTCGGTCCCTACCATTTGCAGAAGAAATCCATTTTCATCATCGGGTGATATTTTTCCAATCTTTAGCTGTCCAAGCTTTAGTTTCGGGGAGACTGTGACCCACTGTGTTGTCAGATTCTTGTTCTTGGCTGCCAGGAGCGGACCCTGATGTGGTCCTTCTGCAGTTGTAGCCCATTCACCTCAAGGTTGGATATGATGTGGATCAGGTGGTAGGTGGTAGAGTGGTCTGTCCACTAATTGTAGGGTCGGTGGTTCGATTCTCGTCCCACGTGACTCCACATACCGAAGTGTCCTTGGGCAAGACACTGAACCCCAAGTTGCTCCTGATGGCAAGTTAGCACCCTGCATGGCAGCTCTGCTACCGCTGGTGTGTGAGTGTGTGAATGGGTGAATTAGAACCATTGTGAAGCACTATAAATTCATTTACCATTTCTTGAGCGCTTATTTGAGTTACTGTATCCTTCCTGTCAGATCAAACCACTCTGGCCTCTGAATAATCTCATCAACAAGGCATTCTTGCCTGCAAAATGTCCGCTCACTGGATACCCCCCACCGACCACCCCCCGCACCATTTGCTGTAAACTCTAGAGTGCGAAAGTTGTTGGAGATCAGTAGTTTCTGAAATACTCCGAAAGGCCGTTAACCGAAGCTCTTGTCCTGTATCTGCTCCTTTATGCAGTGTTCCAATCAGCCAATCATGTTTCAGCAGCACAATGCATACAATCATGCATTCTCTCATTCTCCTCTGATCTCAACAAGGTGTTTCAGTCTGCAGACCCTCTGCTCACAGGGTAGTTATTTTTTTTTCACTTTTCCCACCATTCCTATGTAAACACTTAGAGACTGTTGTTTGTGAAAATCCCAGGAGATCAGCCGTTTCTGAAAGACTCGACCCAGCCCATCTGGCACCAACAGCCATTACACGGTTAAAGTCACAGGGATCACACTTTTTCCCATTCTGCATGAGTTTATACATTGTGCTGCTGCCACATGATATATATCATTGTTACAACACTACAACACAAATGTCAGACATTATGGTAAAATCAGCAGTCAGAGTGCACTTACGAACGAGTTGGGGGGTGGAAAAAGGCAAGCTTAGGTCCATTTTAGTTGCAGTGTAAAATGTTCTGCCACTGTTTCCATGAAACCATGACAAGCCTGTCAGAGTTCTCTCCGAATATAACACACAGATAACGATAGTTCCGCATTTTATGAGGCTTCTTTTTATTCCCGTTGCTTGAGTTTTGAGTTTTAAATAATCAGTCTCAGAAGAGCAGGCTCAAATGTCCTTATTGAACAGAAGGCGAGAAGAAGCCGTCATGTCTCACATCTGAGTAGTTATCGGTTGCCAGTCCCACCCTCGAAAATAACCCGCTATTGTTTTTCATTCTTAACTCACAGGACCTTTTTTTTTTTTTTGCAATCGTCATCATGCGGATGCACAAACTCAGTGATTCTGATTGAGAATGTAATCCAGGAATTTTCTTCATTCGTTCATTGTTCAATAAGCGCTTGATCCTGGTCAGGATCATGGGTGATCCCGGGAATGCTGGTGCAGGGCAAGAATACACCCTGGATGGGACACCAGTCCACACACATATTTACTCACTCATTCACACCTAGCGGCTATTTAGAGTATTTACTCACTCATTCACACCTAGCGCCTATTTTCAAATTTCCAGCATGCTTTTAGGTGGTGGGAGAAAACTGAAGAAAGTGGAGGAAACCCATGTGGACACAGTGAGATCATGCAAAACGAGGACAGTAGCCCGAGCACAGGGTTGAACCAGGGACCCTGGCGCTATTTGGCAGGAACACTGCACGCTGTGCCTGATTATTCTTTCATTTAGTTTGCCTCGGACCTCCAGGGTTAGGGGTTTGAATGCCACCTCGACCCTGTGTGCACAGAATTTGCATGTCCTCCTCATGCTTTGAGGGTTTCCTCTGGGTACTCTTGTTTTCTCCCTGTTCTAGGCTGATTGGCATGTCCAAATTGTCCGTAGTGTGTGAATCGGTGCGTCTCAATCGGCTTTCTAGTACAGCAGTCAGGACATTGAGCAGGGACTCTGCCATTTTAAGGGCTGTCTCTATCACGTTCTATATATGGTTTGTTTGAGCCTAATGACTTTTAAGTGTTTAATGATTTAATAAAAACACTAGCTAGCCTAAGAAGCTAGCAATTTATATGACACATAAAACTTAAATATTTTTGTTAATAATTTTACAACATGAGTACGTAATGTGGCCATGTCCCCATAAATTCAGTTACCAGTGTCCCAATGTGTAGTAAGCCAAGGTGCTAACCAGTGCCCAAACTCATGTACACCATACACTGATATCTATGGAGCTAGGGAGCTGATCGAAATACAGCCAATGTGTGTGTGATTGTGCCCTGCGATGGGTTGACACCCTGGACAGGGTGTGCCCAGAGTTCCCTGGGATCGGCTTCAGCCTCCAAACAACCCTGTGTAGGATACGCAGTATGGAAAATGGATGGATATTTAGATTTATCCACCCAGTTTAATTGAGCAATTGAAACATGGAAGAGTGGCGAGGTGTAAAACACTGCTAACAGAAGAACATTAAGGCTCGTTTGAATTTTGCCAAAACACAAACCTTCCGGGAGAATGTTCTGTGGATTGACAAGTCAAAAGTGGAACTGTTTGGAAGACAGGTGTCCTATTACATCTGGTATAACCCAAACACCGGATTCTACAAAAAGAACAAAAAGAACAGGTTAAGCATGGTGGAGGCAGTGTGATGGTGTGGGGATGCTTTCCTGCTTCAGGGTCTGGGCAACTTGCAATAATCGAGGGAAACATGAATTCTGCTTTCTACCAGAAAATCGTAAAGGAGAATGTCCGGTCTTCAAGTTGAAATACAAGCGCAACTGAATTATGCAGCAAGACAATGATCCAAAGTGTAGGAGTAAATCCACCTGTGACAGGCTCATAAAAAGCTAAATTAAAGTTTTGGAGTGACCTAGCCAAAGTCATGCTCGAAAACCCTCCAGTGTGGCTGAGCTAAAGCAGTTCTGCAAAGACGACTGAGCCAAAATTCCACCCCAGCGCTGTGAAAGACTGATCTCCAGTTATCGGAAGGGTTTGGTCGCAGTTATTGGTGCTAAAGGTCGCACATCCAGATTTTAAGTTTTTACGGGGAACTTCTTTTTTCACATGGGTGATATTGTTGGATAACTTTTTTTTAGCTTAATAAATAATAAATAAAACCTGTATTGTGTGTTTACTCAGGTTGCCTTTATGTTGTATTTCGTTTGAAGATCTAAAACTACTTAAGATGAGATGCACACAAAAACAGAAGACATCAGGATCAAATACTTTTTCACGGCACTGGAACTGATTTATAGCGTATACTGTTTGTTCTGGGCAACTGATTTGATTGGACGAGCGAGTGTTTGCATCACTCCACTACGTACAATTCCAATATTAGCAATAGTCCGTTACGCTACAACCTTCTGAAACTTCGTACAGTCTGTTGGTCAGACTTTTTGTGTCTTATGGCAGCATGCAAAGCTCGATCCAGCTGTGGCTGGTTCTTTGGGAACGAATTTGATGGACGGAACGAAAACAAACTGAAATATTTAGCCATATTGTGTCTGAAATATATACATTTCTTGTTTCCAGAACTGTTGTGCAAAAGCAAAACGGCACGAGACTGAAGAGTGAAGCTGTACTGAATATCAGCTCCTCCTGAATATAGCCCAGTCACAGTCGTGCTGATATTCGGTACAGCAGCACGTTTGCTCGTGTGATATTGCTTAAATGTCAAGAAGAATACGCACACATTTGCCAAGCAATCTGTCATACAGGGCTTTTTTTTTCTTCTCCGAATTGATCACTGCAACTAATTTCCTGTTGATTTTGTCTCGGGATGCACCATTAAAAAAAAAAATTAATAACTAATTTTTTTTGCAAGATGTATTTGAAAGCGTGGGATTACTAGCACGTTATTAGCTTGCGAGTACGTGGTATTTGTAGAAGAACAGAACGGACTTGTACGGCTCTCGTTTGCAATTTCATCAGCTTGTAGAAATCAAACCCCTGATGTTGGGAGAGGAAGCGTGATCCTTAACAAGTCAAGCTACAGGAAACAATTGCTTACACAGTGTTATTGCGTGCTGGCAGGCGCGATTCTCAGTACTCAAAGCTCAGTGTGTTTTTTTTTTTAAAACTTAATAAACGAAACTCGTAAATAGATGAAAAATCAGTGTATTGGTGCTGTGGAATGATGAGTAGTCAAGCTAAAATTCCCTCTAGAGAAATAATGCTAGAATATTGAGCAGATA
>CM022778.1:13656014-13668514 GCA_012411365.1 Ameiurus melas | reverse complement strand
CTGACATGCTGGGGTATATGAAGAAAAGAATTTCACTGTGCTCTACTGTATATGTGATTAATACAGATTCATCATCATCCTCATTATTATCATTATATATGTCTGAACGAACCGAACCGATGGAGAAAACGCTCCAGGTTCGGAAGCAAACGCTCCGAACGAGACACGTGTCAAAACGCTCCGAACGAGGGAAGCCGCGAGCCGGTGAACATCCGTCCACGAGCTGCACGTGGCCGAACTTTGGACACGTCTGTTTAGACATACGAGGCATTTTAACATCCTATATATTTAATACTTGCGTACGTCGTTGAGAACCCCTCAGGTAGATGCTGACGGTGCGGAAGCGTTACAGTCCATGTTGACATTGAGACAGATTGGAATCAGACATTAGCAAGCATAAACTGCTAAACTGCAGCACGGACAAAAGTATTTACGATTGCCAGGGCTGCTATGTTCGCGGACGTGTGTAAGTGTCCATCTGCTGCTGTCTGGGCACGTCTCCCTCCACCTGCCAATCATTACGGGACCGGTACGGAGAGCGTGTGTGTCACTGCGTTCCTGATTTCAGCCGTCCAGACAGGGGTAGCCTTAGTAACAGGGACAATAAATCAGTATTGTGTGACTGGCAGCAGGAAAAGCCTGAAAACACAGACACACAAATGCTTCTGACATACGTACACGTGAGTCATTCACCCGCAGAGCAGACGGGCCGAGGACACACGGGACGGTTCTACTCACGTGACAGTACGTGTTGGTGTGGTCTGCGGTTTTCTCGGAATGCGGAAATCCGCTGGATGGAGAACTCGTCTGAGGAACCTGAGGAACCCGAGATTGATGTCAGAATATGAAGTCCACATGCTGAATATTAATGTTGGACGATTTGATCACACGTGCAAATCTGTTACCCTTCTTATGAACGTTAGCTCATAAAGGTTTTATGAATTCCTTTTTGGGATTAAAGTCATCAAACAGTGACCCGATGAAAGGTAGCGAGTCATATAAAAGAATCGTAAAGACTGGCTTTTTCCTTTTTTTAATGCATCCGTGCAGTCATTTATACGATTTAGAATCTCATGGAACAGTGCATGATTTTTTATTTCTTTTCAGACGTTACGATTGTATGCAGGATTTATGTGAAGGAGCCAGAGAGACATTTTTGTCGCAGCTCAGGTTTGGGGAAGTGTGGACAGAATTCTGTTCAACTCCAGGAATTACATATTAATCAAGATCTCAGAATTATTAGGTTCTGTCTGACGTATTGAATTATTGTTATATACTACTCCAGCTCTGACCCGTCGAGGCAAGGACTCCACAAGACCTCTGAAGGTGTGCTGTGGTATCAGGCACTGAGACGTTAGCAGCAGATCTTTTAAGGTCCTGTAAGTTGCGAGGTCGGGCCTCAATGGATCGGACTTGTTTGTCCAGAACATCTTACAGACGCTCGATCGGATTGAGATCTGGGAATTTGGAGGCCGAGTCATCACCGTGAACTCTTTGTCATGTTCCTCAAACCGTTCCTGAACTATTTTTGGGGAGCATTATCCTGCAACAATGTTTAGGTAGGTGGTACGTGTCAAAGTAACATCCGCATGAATGCTAGGAGTCAAGGTTTCCCAGCAGAACATTGCCCAGAGCATCACACCGCCTCCGCTGGATTCCCTTCTTCCCATCCTGGTGCATCTCTTCCCCAAGTACACATACACCCGGCCTCCACATGATGCAAAAGAAAATGTGATTCATCAGACCAGGTCACCTTCTTCCACTGCTCCGTGGTCCAGTTCTGACGCTTACGTGCCCATTATAGGGGCTTTCAGCAGTGGACAGGGGTCAGCATGGACACTCTGACCGGTCTGCAGCTACACAGCTCCAGACACAGCAAACTGTGAAGCACTGTGTGTTCTGACTCCTTTCTATCATCGCCAGCATGAACTTTTTCAGGAATTTGTGCTACAGTAGCTCTTCTGTGGGATCCGACCAGACAGACCAGCCTTCTCTTGAGCCTTGGGCGCCCATGACCCTGTCGTCGGTTCACCGCTTGTCCTTCCTTGTACCACTTTTATGCATTGTGCTCCTGCCACATGGTCGGCTGATTGGAAAACTGCATAAATGTCCAGGTGTATAGGTGTTCCTATTAAAGTGGATGGTATATATGAGTGTATATTTACAAATATCTAAAAAAAAAAATCTATCATCAGTCTTATGCTCGACCTAAACACTGCCTTAATGAGCTCCAAATTGTAGTCAGCCTCAAATAAAACGTTGTTCCTCACCGTTATTGAATGAAAACGCTCCAGGGATTAGAAGGAAATGCAGCTTGTTTCTTGATTCGAGAAGGACATTGTTGTCCTCAGAGGTAGTACCCGAGATGACTCGGACAAAATAAGAGAGGACGCTTGCCAGAATGTTCTACAGTGCAGTTCCAGACCAATTATGAACTCAAGCGACGAAGGAAGTGTAGAAGTTCAGGAGTTGAAAAATGTATGTTCTGCGAAATGCTACACCGCCGGTCAAAAGTTTGTGGACACTCGACTGAAATGTATCTCGTGATGTTAAAAACCTTTCGATCTGAAGTTGAGTGATTAAATGTGTGAAATCACTGTCGTAGACAAAAATATAATCCTGCCGACGTATTCATTTCTTTCATTAGAAAACGAACATTTTATTTGCAAAAAATGTTTTTTTTTAATGGACGACTCGGAGAGAAATATTCTGAAAAGCAGTCGATGAGAGGCCGGCGTCGGTGTGAACTCCTTTAATACTGTTTAAAACGCGTCTCAGGGAAATTCCTCAAGAAATCGGTTGAGAAAATGCCAAGGATACTTTTCTGGGGCGGCTGTGGATCAGGTGGTAGAGCGGGTTGTCCATTAATCGTAGGGTTGGCGGTTTGATTCCCGGCCCACGTGACTCCACATGCCGATGTGTCCTTGGGCAAGACACTGAACCCCAAGTTGCTCCCGATGGCAAGTTAGCGCCTTGCATGGTAGCTCTGCTACCATTGGTGTGTGAATGGGTGAATGAGACACAGTGTAAAGTGCTTTGAGAACCGCAAAAAGGTAAAAAAAAAAGCGCTATATAAGTGCAGAACCGTTACCATTCTGTAAATTTGCAGCGAAAAGGGCGTCTACTTTGCGAAATTCTTTTGATTTATTTTGGGTTTTTTTATCACGACATAATTCCCACCGTTCCATTTGTGTTACTCCAGAGTTTTGATGACTTTATTAGTATTCTAGAATGTGGAAAATAAAAATAACGAATGAGCGTGTCTAAACTTTCGACCGGTAGTGTATTTGCTCTGAGTGAGAGTAATGCCTAGTTTTATGCCAGAAAAGTTGTGATTCCAATTTCATCAAGAATTGTGAAACCCTGACACCCTTGGGGGATCTTTGGCTCTTCTCTTCTCATATTTCTGGACAGGGATCAGCATGGGCACTCTGACCGGTCTGCGGCTACGCAGCCCCAGACACAGCAAGCTGCAATGCACTGTGTGTTCTGACACCTTTCTATCAGAGCCAGCATGAACTTTTTCAGCAATTTAGCAAAAGTAGCTCTTCTGAAGGATCGGACCAGATGGACTAGCCTTCGCTCCCCACGTGCATCAATGAGCTTTGGGAACCCATGACCTTGTCGCTGGTTGTTCTTTCTTGGACCACTTTTGGTAGGTACTAACCACTGCATACTGGGAACACCCTACAAGACCTGCCGTTCTGGAGATGCTCTGACCCAGTCGTCTCGCCATTACAAATGAAACCCTTCACATCACAAAGTGGCTCAGATCCTTACACTTGCCCATTTTTCCTGCTTCCAAACTTTGGCCTAATTGAGCCAATTTTGCACATTTTCACACACTTTCTTAATCTGCACCCACCAATAGGACTGGGCACGTCGGGGCGTATTTAATTTAGCGTAAATCTGGATCGTCTGTATCTTAGGGTTACATTTTATGCTTTGGGAGCACTCACATTCCAGGATGTAGGACTGTGCGGTGTATAGAGCCGCATCCATGTGTGACTTCTTCAGCGAGCGTCATAGAAAGCTTTGACTGGACTGCAAAGCCATCGGACTTCAATCACATGGAAAACTTGTGGGATTATTTGGAACAGCAGATGAAACACGAGATAGACACCCACAAAGTGTAGCTTTATTGCAGCCAGTCAGCGGAAGAGTGGGCTGAAATTCACAAGCCCCCTTACCTGACAGGAGTTCTTATTAAGGCGAGGGAAGGTGTAACTGGGTGTCACGAAGGAAATGACACGTTTTTATATATACGTTCTGTATACACACTCTTAAGTATATGCATGTGAGAATATACTCTATATGTGTTGTAATATACCAGACTTGGCAGAAGAGCGAAGATCCAAGTGTGGAGTTTATTGATTCATAATCCAAAATCAGGTATGGTCAAATAATTGTTGAGTCAAAAGGGTATTCCAGAAAATGATCAAATACAGTGTAGCAAAATTGTCTAGACATTGAACAGCCAATCAGGGAAAACATGGCTCAGAATGAATGGCAAGACTTCGCGAAGAATACCTGAAAGACATCATTCCTGACAGAAGTAAATAGGAAATGAGCAACTGATTAGAATTCTGACCTCTGCTGGTAGGGAAGGGTACTCTCCTGGGCTGTATGTGTATATACACTCACCGTCCACTTTAATAAGAACACCTGTACATCTGTACATTTATGAAGTTATCCAATCAGCCAATCATGTGGCAGCAGCACAGTGCATACAGTCATGTGGATGCACAGGTCAAGAGCTTCAGTTAATGTTCACACCGAACATCAGGGAGGGGAAAACGATGATCTCTGTGACTTTAACCGTGACAGGGTTGCTAGTGCCAGATGGACTGGTTTGAGTATTTTCAGAATCTGCTGATCTCCTGGGATTTTCACACACAACAGTCTCTAGAGTTTACACAGAATGGTGTGAAAAACCAAACAAAAAAATAAATAAAACCCTGAGTGAGCAACAGTTCTGTGGGTGGAAACGCCTTGTTGATAAGAGAGATCAGAGGAAAGTGGTCAGATGGGTCCGAGCTACCAGGAACCATGAGGACAGGCACAGGCTCACCCAAACTAGACAAAACCACCTGATATTTTTCCAGTCATCAGCTGGTCAGTTTGGGTGAGTCTATGCTCAGGATAGCCTCAGATTCCTGTTCGTGGAACCCGATTGGTCTTCTGCTGCTGTATCTCATCCAGCTAAAGGTTTGATGTTCTGAGATGCTTTTCTGCTCACCAAGGTTGTGAAGGACATTCTCCATTTGATCTCTTTCATCAACAAGGTGTTTCAGCCCGTAGACCCTCTGGATGGTCCCAAATGCTGATTTTTCATTTGAACATCGTGTGAGCTGAAGCTCTTGATCTGCATCTGCATGAGTTTATGCATTGTGCTGCTGCCACATGACTGGATAACTGCATAAATGAGCAGATGTTCCTACAACAGTGGACGACCAGTTCCCCCGAACACTTCCTTACCGAGCTCAGTAAGTAAATATAGTCCGTAACCCATAACCCATTCCGACCACGTGCTGCGCAAAAGGCAGCGAATCTCTGCTGGGTCTCTAAAATAAGAATACAAAATCAAAGGCATTCATTTTTAAACGTACTGCACAGTACATTCTTTGAGCACGGTTTCCGTCCGTCCTCGTTGTTATTAAGTGAAAGCGATCCAGGCGTTATAATGAAGTATAATGAAAGCTTGTTGAGAAAGACATCACTGTTCTGAAAGTGAGTTCCCGTCATGGCTCGGACAAATCAGAGAGGACGCTTGCCAGAACGTTGCACAGTGCAGTTCCAGACCAATTATGAACTCGGCCGATGCAGCCGAGGAAGTGTAGGAGTGCAGGAGAAATGCCGTTTGCTCGGAGTGAGAATCATGATCTTAAATCTAGGCCAGAAAAGAAAAGTTGTGATTCCAGTTTCATCAAGAATTGTGAAGCCCTCACACACACACATACACACGCAGGTAATTTAATTACCTCTGTGCCAGAGACCCTTGGGAGCACGTTCCAAATGTTTTCTGGAGGATCTTTGGCTCTTGTCTTCTCCCCTGTGATGGAGCAGGTGGCTGTGTTCCAATCCACCTCCCTGTTTTTGGCCCTGATGTAGGACATCTGCTTTATTCAACTGTTTATCCAAGTGCAGGTCAGGTCCAACATCTAGCTGAGCAAAACAGCCTGCCTGCTTAAAGTATTGTTTTAATAGTATTGTGAAGGTTTTTCGCCGTTGTATTGTCTCCTGTTTTTGTATCTCATAGTAAATTGTTTCAGAAATTAAAACTAGATCTAACATTAAAAAAAAAGCAAATGGAGTAAATACTAAATATGTTTTTTTTTTTTTTTTAATGGTACTGTTATTTACTGAAGCAAAGAAAAATTTAAGCCTGTGTGAAAATGTATTTGCCCCCCGGAGATACTGATTCCCCAGATCTATGAAACTGCATTCATAATGGGGTTCGGCTGGACTAGACACAACCGGGCCTGATTACTGCAAACCCTGTTCAATCACGTCAACACTTAAATAGAACTTTCACAACAGCATGGAGTCGGTTAAAAGGTCTTACAGAGTAACGCCAAAGTTGAAAGAGATTCCAGAAATGATGAGGAAGAAGGTGATTGAAATGCATCAGTCTGGGAAGGGTTACAAAGCTATTTCAAAGGACCACAGTGAGAGCCGTTATCTCCAAACGGAAAAAACTCGGCACAGAAGTGGCCGACCTTCCAAAACTGCTCCACGAGCACAGCGACGACTCATCCAGGAAGTCACAAAAGAGCCAAGGACAACATCAAAGGACCTACAGGCCTCTCATGCATCAATAAAGGTCATGGTTCATAACACTGGGCAGTAATGGCATCTATGGAAGAGTGGTGAGGTGAAAACCACCGCTAACACAGAAGAATTCTTCCAAAACTCACCTTGATGATCGTCAAACCTTTTGGGAGAACGTTCTGTGGATTGATGGGTTGAAAGTGGAACTGTTTGGAAGACAGGGGCCCCGCTACATCTGGTGTAAAACCAAACACAAATAGGACTCTAGATAAGTGCTTTATTCAGTGCACGGGTTTGGGAGGAACAGTTACTCTGCCTCATTACAGCGATCCAGATCGGCCTACCTATCAGATTTATTCTTTATTATTATTAAAAATGTCAAACATTTCTCCAACTCCTTCTACCTATTTTTACTAAATAATTCTACTATATAATTAATCATCTAGCCCCCCCACCCCCCATCTAAATTATAAGGAATCTTTTTTCTGTGCGTTCAAGTCCTCAGGGAAAGTTTGTATTTACGATCTGGGAAGTCATAATTATGACGTCATGTGTGGCGTACCTTCTCTTAATTAACTATACACAAATACTATATATATATATATATATATATGCATGTATTATATGTCTTTTAAAAAAAATAGTTAAAAAAAAAAAATCATTTTATGAAGCCACTGTTTCCTACACACTCCAGCTTCCTCTCCCAGTCCCAGTAAAAAGCTCAGCACCTCAGATCTCCTTGAGCAACATACGTCTTCTAGACATTTAACGTCATCACAGAGCCTTTATTTAATTATTCCTTAAATAAGTCTCGCTTAATATCGAAAGGAGATAGGGCCTTGTCAGTCGCGGCTCGTGGTCTTTGAAATTGTTTGCCTCTCCATATCGGAGCCTGTTGTATTAGGTTTTGATATCTTAGGTTCTTGGAATGTAACGCACTTTTGTCAACATGTTTTTAAATGTGCCACATAAATCAACGTGTTGTTGTTTCTTACTTCCCTTTTCGAACTCTAGATTATTTAACTTGAACCTGTTTCTTAACTTAAAATGTTAATACAGAGTTAATACAGGGATGATGTAGATGATATTAAATGTAAGTTGTTAAGATCAGGTGTCTTTTCCTACCTACTGTATGTCTCAATGTTGAATCAAATCCCACATCTAGACTAGGGTCGTCACGATACCATAAACATATCTTACGATACTATACCTGTATCGCGATACCACGCAATATTGTGTTAATTCATAACTCAAATCTGCAAAATGGACCAAATTTACAGAAATACATAGATAGAAATGAAAACAGACGAACCAAATATTCCTCGGACGACTTTATTAATGAGAACGAATAACTGGCTGTTGGAAAAACTCATGAACAATCATACAGTTGGCAAGTATGAACGTGACACATATTTTATCTGTTGTTCATGCAAATTGGAAATTGTCCTCAGAGAACTAAGAATGAACACGATATTAGGAATGAGTAACAGACTATCATCAAAAAAAAATAAAAAAAAATCAAATTGGGAACGTTAGCTTGCTTACTATCAAACACGGCTAATATTTAGCGGTTAGCATAACGTTAGCTTGCTTCCTAGCAAACAGGAACTCTAAAGATCAAGGTAAAGAATTTAGATTAAATGAAGCGTCACTAACCTTTATGTATTCTGCAAACGCAGTGAGACGTGTCGTTTTAGCGAAAAGAGTATGAACTGCAGTGCATACAACATTACTTACGATACTACCGTATTGACGATACTACCGTTTAAATAATACAGTGACAGACGCGGTATTGTGAAGCTTTAGTATCGCGATACTACCGGAGTACCAGTAAACCCTAATGTAGACAACCATGGCAAGCAAATGAAATGAGTCACCTTTGAGCGGACAAGGATGTCTTTCGTTGATAAATCCAAAGCGGACATTTCCGAATTACGAAATATGTTCCAAAAAAAAAAGAAAAAGACTGGCTTTATTGGAGCGTTATGTTTACTTCCAAGTCTCAAAGGTACTCCTCATACTATATCTGGAGCTTCAAATTCAATATAGGTCCATGGGAAATGCTAGCACTCCGGCTAAAGTGCTTGAGAGCTTAACCGAGGTAAAGGCAGACTGCAACGTTTGCAGCGCAGTTTTAAATGCAAGAATGGACTGTTTACAGGTTGTTGTTTTTTTTTAATATGTATATTAGTTCAGTAGGTGGTGAATCACTATATATCATTTACAGGGTAAGGACCCTGGCTCACTACACTTTGCGACACTCAGTACGTTTACATGAACAACAATAATGCGATATTAACCCTATTAAGACGATACTCTGATTAAGAAACTAGCATGTAAACAGAGATTATTGATGACCTTAATCCGATTGAAGTCATACTCGAAGTAAACACAAATCGAATTAAGACGTGTGGAGTAATCTTGTTTTAGTCGCATTATCGACGTGCGTTACAGACGTGTACACACCGTAATCACACTATTAACGTCGTGTGGGAGTTTTCACCGCATTGTACGACAGGACACGTACACACACGGCAGCGCTCAACTGTTTGACGGCAAACAAGAGAGCATTGCTGCGTCCCAAACCGCGTTCTTACCTGCTATATATAAGGTGAAATACATGTATCTCAGGTACTATATAGACGGTAAGTACACGGTTTGGGACGCAGCTCACGGCCTCAAGCAGTCGTCCATTTGCACATACATCATGACAAATAATTAACCGCACTTGAAGATTTCGTAAAATTTTAAATAATAACACCCAAAACTGTATACGGTACCATAAGGTAGACTAACTGTAGGTCGATATATGAAATTCTGGAGGGATGTCGGACGGCGTGGCGCGGTGACGTAATGACGTGTGCTGTTAATCGAACTATGTTCTATAACCCGTAAAACGGGGACATGAAAGGAGTATTCTAAAAGTGACTCCTGTACATTACATTTACATTTATTCACTTGGCAGACGCTTTTATCCAAAGCGACTTACAAATAAGCAAAGCGATATATCAAGCAGAATATGTAAACACCTTAATCAGAATATTCTTATTCAGAATAACTGCTCATTACATCATTACATCACTGCTCTCCATGTAGACGTAGTCAGAGATAACTCAGTTTCCAGCGTCATGCCTACGTACTCGCGTTGTAAAACGTCAAACTTTTCCAGCTTAAAAATATTTCAGTTTTGTATGTCATATAATTTGTTCGCTCAATCACACGCATTTCTGTCATGATATGTCAAGCAAGATCGTAGACTAGCGAGTGGATTTCAAACAAAAGAAATCATTAAACACTTAACACATGGACACTTATAATAAACACTTAACTCACTCTTAAAACTGGATATAGAACATCAAATAAAGTTAAAACTCCCTAACGTAAGAAATCATTTGAGAGTTACGACGACAACAACGATAACAAGCTACTTACATTTGTAGCCAGAAATTGGTTGAAAGTTTTTTGGGGTTTTTTTTCCCTCTGAACTGAGAGGCTTCAGAAGACATGACATCATTTCCAGTAAGGGAACATAGATATGGATACTCCCTTTTTTTTGCAGTGCATTGTGGGGTTTTTTTTAGGGGGCAAACGTTCGAATGCACCGGAAAGATTTAGACAGGCCGACTCCCTGATCAGTGCCCTGACTAGTGAACTAGGGAACTGGTGGAGACACACCCTAATTTCCGACCCATCAACAATCCTAATTTCACTGCTGACGAATAACACAAGATTCGCAAATTTGAAAGGGTCTAATGGGGGTGTGATGGGAAATCTCTCTGTTCCCCCTCCCCCCACACCCACATACACTTTTTTGTAATCGAAAACATTTTATAGCATATAAATGTTACAATATCGCGAAACTCATCGCAACTATAATAACACTATTGTAAACGACACGCTTACAGAACGCCGAAAGACAGGTGGGTTTTGAAAAGTGTCCCGTATGAAAGTAATCTGTTCTAGCGGAATGGAATATCGTTGAAGCGGGCTGAAGCAGCCCCCGTTCTGAAACCTGTTCCTCCACCGTGAAGGCGCGCGCGTAAAACCGATACGACTCTCTTTATGGTGGAGTTCAAATCGTAAAACTGTGACCGAACCGAATTTAGCAAGTCGTATAAAATAATCGCCTCATCATACTCCTCGCTTATGCATCGACGCAGTGCGTTTTCACCGTAATACGCCTCTGCGACTTGATTTATTTAATTATTTATTTTTGTGTGCGTGTGTGTGTGTGTGCAGGGATTCACGTTCTGTGGCGAATTAGAATACGCGAAAATTAAATGAAGCCGAGTCGATCTGTTTCAGGAGATCGTGACACGGTGCACGTTATGGAACATATACAAGTGGATTTCATTTGCTATGCTGTCATTAATCTGTGATCTTCTTTCTCTCTCTCTCTCTCTCTCTCTCTCTCTCTCTCTCTCTGTCTCACCCCCTCTCTCTCTCTCTTCTCCCCCACAACAACACCCCCCTGTTGGAAATGCGGATGCAGAAGTGGAGCAGAGAGGTAGGTCCATTACTTTAATGCAGTTTCAACGTGTAATTCACCATCTGCCTGTTTTCTGTGTTATTCAATACTAAGGACTGATTGGGGATCAGTAGCTCGTAATGATGTATGGCATATTAGAAAATGTGAAGGAGAAACCAGATCTCGCACCAACACTGTACTCACCGAATTAACCCTCGACTCTATCTCTCTGTCTAGCTCTTCCCGGGTTCCTAGTTTATTTATTTATTTTTCTTCCATTTATTGTTTTTTTTTTTTTTTTTTCATTGTTCATGCACTGCTGGGGGTTAAACAAAAAAAAAAGACCGAAAAAAAAGGGGAATTTACAGCAAGGCAGTCGCTACAATATAATAGCAGAGTGTATGATGTAGTAATCATCACAGCATCACAGTTTTATACAAAGTGGGCCCCCCCTCCCCCCCCTTTTTTGGCATACGAAGCACGGACCGCCTGATGGCAGTGCTTTCAGAACAACATTGACTAGCAAAGGGATTTATTTTCCACATAGGCAACAGAGGACGTCTGTACGCCTGTACTCTACTGTACAAGCGTCTCAGCGCACTTCTTCACAAATGTCGCAAATCTGCACTTTCAAAGATGTCAAGTGACACGGAATTGCGGTCAAGCTGCGGTTTATTAGGTCACCCGTTCTACTTAGAACCTGGAGGAAACCATGCAGACATGTGGAAGAACATGCAATGGAACTCAACAGGTCATTTACGTCTCTAGTGGTCCAATACAAGTTAGCCATTTTTCATTATCCTGTATGCATTTCAAAACTACCGGTTTAACTACGTCGGCCATCTTTGTGACATGGAACCCAAGAAATGTCGGTTATACAGCTGTTTATGTAAACAGGTTGGGCCTTTGTAACAAAAACCGATCTCTAAAGCATTAAGGTGCATGATCATGTAGAAGCATTTCGCTCTGTATTATGGGATGTTCGTACGCAGCTAATGGCGTACTTAGACAAAAATGTAAATCTTCGTCTGAGATTTGTTACCAGTACTTTGAATGTCAAATGTAAATGTAAAGAGTATAAATTGTTTAGTTTTTTTTTTCTTTCTTTCTCTTGGAGTAAGACAATTAGATTTTAATAACACTTAGGTAGAGTACAAACTTTCTAAATAGTACTTCGTTTGAATTGCAAAGTACATGTATGTACCAGGATAGGATAAGGTTACGAGTGTAAGTACTTCACACAGCCCTGTGCTTCAAGGCG
>CM022778.1:13633514-13651014 GCA_012411365.1 Ameiurus melas | reverse complement strand
ACCTGGCTACGGACGAGAACGGCCTGTGGGTGATCTACGCCACCGAACAGAACAACGGGAAAATCGTCGTAAGCCAGCTCAATCCGTACACACTCCGAATCGAAGGGTCATGGGACACAACGTACGACAAGCGTTCCGCCTCCAACGCCTTCATGATCTGTGGAGTCTTGTACGTGGTTAAGAGTGTTTACGAAGACGATGACAACGAAGCGTCGGGGAATAAAATTGACTACATGTACAGCACGGAGAAGACTCGCGGGTCGAACATCAACATCCCGTTTCCGAATTCATACCAATACATCGCAGCAGTGGACTACAACCCAAGAGACAATCTACTCTACGTGTGGAACAATTACCATGTCGTTCGATACTCGCTGGATTTCGGCAACAGCGACAACCGGCTAAATTTCGGTAAGCGCCGCTTTAAACCGATTTTTCATTCATTTCACTCGCATGTTCTGTTTATTGCTTAGCTGTGGACGGCAACAAGATGGCGACTGACCCAGGCCATACTGCAATACAGGCGTAAATGTAGTTTATTGTAAAATACCCAAAGTCTCGCAATTATTAGCCATGTTTATGGAAATACAAACTTTAATTAAAAAAAAAAAACTCCACAGGACAGAGATCAGAGATGGAGAAAATAGAACTAGAAGTAATATTATCATATTAGCAAAGATAACCTGTAATATAAAGGTTCTGTTTCTATGTTAATAATAGTAAACTGAACGTAAGGAACTATTTCACGGTAAGCGTCAAAACATACGGTACAGTTGTGGCCGTAAGTTTGTATACCCCTTGCAGAATCTGCAAAATCTTAATACTGTTAACAAAATAACAGGGATCATAAAAATCCCATGTTGTTATTTATTTTGTTCTGTCCTGAATAAGCTATTTCACATAACAGAATGTTTACATGTAGTCCCCAAGGAAATATTATAACTGAATTTATAAAAAATTACCCTGTTCAAAAGTTTACACACCCTTGATTCTTAATAACATCATACATTAAGAGCCAGGGGGGTGTAAACTTTTGAACAGGATGATCTGTGTAAATTGTTAGTATTTTGTCTTCTGGTAGACATGTAACTATCTTATTTACTAAAATAAGAAAAAAAACAAAATACTAACAATTTCAACGATCATCCTGTTCAAAAGTTTACACCCCCCTGGCTCTTAATGTATGATGTTATTAAGAATCAAGGGTTTTAAACTTTTGAACAGGGGTTCATTTTTATAAAAAAAAGTAATTTTAAAAAAACAACATATTACAAAGAATCTATTGATGAGATTTTGATTAAAGGGTAATGAAATACATTTAGTAAAAATGAATAAATACAGTCGTTTTGTATAGTCATGTAAGGGTAGCTAGCGGGTGCTTAGCATGACCTGTGACTGCTCCGCAATATAAAGATGTTTAGTTATTATTCTTTTCTTTTAACATTTTGCAGTTGGAATTTTTAATTCACCTTGGTTTGAAACTCCAAAGGGTTGTGCGTGCGTGAGTGTGTGTGTGTGTGTGTGTGTGTGTGTGTGTGTTTGTGTCCACAGCACCAATTTAATGACCATACTTGCTTATTAGCGTCCTGCATATCAAAGCTCCAGTGCACGTGTTATGTGTGTGTGTGGGTGTGATTAGAGTGGGAGTGTTAGCTCGCTGAGCTAATGAAGATCAGAAGATTATCTAATAGTCATATCAAAGAGAATGCTGATATAATCACACCTGCTTTGTTCGGTTCAGATTTTAATTAGCGGTGTTTCATTAATATTATATATTTAAAAAAAAAAAAAAAAAGCTCTGTAGCTCACCTGTGCTAGTTCAGGAGCACAAACACAATAGCGCTTTGAGGATCAGCGATGCTACATGCCTTCCTGTGTGCTTTTATTATTTTTTTTCACACACACACACACAAAGACGTAGTTTTTCAAGATGGCAGGAATGTGATAAACACTTACAGAGCTTCGGACTTCCTGCTAGGTAGCGAGGAGAATAAAAGCACAACATTGTTGTCATCTGTTTGTTCAGGGTCAGCCCTCTCTCAGCGTCAGCGCTGTCTCATGGTTCACACACACTATGGAGAACTATGTCATGGTTAATTACCACACAGGTGTAAGCACTCTTGTCCTACCCACTCATTCACGGTGACCCCTCCTCCTATTCACAGTCTGTGTTCGACCATGTCCATGCTGTCACATTTATAATGTGGGTCTATTGTGGTGCAGAGGCCTCTGTTTATGCCTTAGCATTGTATTGTAGAAGGGACGTGCAGTCCAAAAAGTACTTACATTAAAATAGCACAGTGTGAACAGAGTCCTTGTGGTGCCAAAGTGCCATAACAACAACTGTTATTGCACCATTTCGACTTCAGCACGTCATGCCAGAGCAGATCCATCGGGCACAAAGAGGAAGGATTTATTCGAACTTTGGGTTTGCTCAAGGCTCCGGATCCATTAAATGATTTAAGTTTTAGTCTATGTATTAATGATGAAGGTAATTAGAGTTTAAAAATATTTCGTAAAAAAAAATGTACCTACCTTGGTCACAATGTGTCCATCCATTTTCTATAGCGTTGATCCTACAGGAGACAGGGTCGTGGGGAGCCTGGGGCCTGTCCCAGGGCAGGGGGAACCCTGGACGGGGTGGCAAAACCCATCGCAGGACACAATCACACAATCCAACACATTATGGACAATTTCGAAATGCTAGTCTTACAACACATGTCATTGGACTGGCGGAGGAAACCCCTGAAGCACGGGGAGAACGTGCAAACACCACGCACACAGGGCGGAGGCACAGGGTGGAGGCGGGAATCAAACACCCAACCCCGGAGGTGCGAGGCAAATCACGCCGCTCTGCATCATTGAACACCCAAACGTTTTACACCTTAAAAAGGGTATGTGTCTACCAGGGTTGCCAGATTTTGTTTTAATCTGATTTGTAAGAAACAAGGAATCTTCTGCTGATAGATCTCGATTGGTTCCACAACTTGTCCATAGTTTGAGCTCTGTAGTCTGCTCAGAATGTTTTAAATCATGACAGGAAGCCAACGTCAACAATTTGGCAATTCTGATTTATACATACACACCTCCTCTCCACGTGAGTGTGTGTGTGTTTAGTTTTTTTTTTTTTAGAACGATCCTAGGGATAGGGTTAGAGTTATTTCAACCAGGATGGGTTCCTTCAGAACTAGCAGAGTTTTCCCTTCTGTGGCCTTTGCACCTACAGATCGTTAAGTCCTTACCTTGTGACGATGACCTTAGGTATGTAGCCTATAAAAGGCACCCTCTAAATCACTCTGGCCAATCTTGTACACGAGTGACCCATGGCTTGGCCGTCCACTACTCAATCGTCGATCCATAGTTACATGAACTGTATAACCTTGCCTTCTGTTTTTCTTTCACCTCCAGACCACCAGAGCTCTCTCCTTCAGAACTACTAAAGGCCATATATCAAAGTTGTCATGGAGCATCCTGATAGCACACCTCAGCTCCCTTGCGTACTAGCGTTCGTTTAAAAAAAAAAATTGAGATTGAGAATCATAATGTTGATATTGCTCCCTATTGCTGATAAGAATCGCTGGAAATGCTGATACTGGTCTCTAATGAGACCGTAAGTGGATAAGAATCTCTCAACATTCTGATAATGTGTTCTATTCGGTGTGAGAGTCACTCAAACTTGCCACAGAGTACATGGGCTGCAATGATGCAACGCTCAGACTGTAGAATCTGGCAAAGGTGAGCATGATGGTGAGCTCCATGATGCCTTGGCACGTTCAGGCGGTTTCTGAAACCCAACTATGCAGCTATAGTGTATCGGATAAATATATTTTCGCCATTGTAAGCGAGTCACTAAGGTGAACAAATTTGCGCTGGCCACTGCCACACACTGTTTAGTGAGTCCTAGTCGGGTCCATGCGGCCTGAGCTGGAGATTTTATTCCCTTTGGGTGCACTCGTAGCGTTGGGCTACATAGTCAGGCTGTGCATTTGAGCAAAGCATGTAACTGTAACCCAATTCTGCTCGAGTGGCCCAAGGATTTCAACTCGAATGATGCAAGACAAGAGCATGTAAAGGAAACTCGCTACCTCAAAATGACCAGTTAGTGGTTTAGACAAAAGAAGGTGATGTTCTAGTGCCTCCCATACCTCTCCAGTCCCATACCTCTCCAGGTACTAATGGAAGGTGGTGCAGAATCTCTACTAGGCTTGTTTGAGCCAGCCAACTTGCCTTCTGATCTGCATTAACGATCCCAGTCATCGTAAGACCATCGGTGTCTGTACGAGAGGCATTAATACATTAGTGCTTTTGCCTTAGCAGCCATTATGCCTGTCATTGCAGTTTCAATACACGTTTGAACACGCATCGGAGCTTCTTAATTAAGTATAACCCAGTCACTTGGGTGCATGACTATGCAAAGAAATAAGTCAAGCATGGCATCAGCTCAGTCGAGTCGAGGGAGAGACCCATGGAGAGACCCGGGAAGCCTTAAAAGGCGGCAGTCTTCGGCATATCCACTGCTACGACTGAGCTGCACTCCTGCATTACGCTATCCACATTCTCCACCCGGCTTTAGAGAAGGACAAGCAGCCAGTGAGAAAACATCCAAGTCGGTCTCTTTACGCAAGGCGGCTGTACTAAACTGCTCTTCATTGCACTGTTGCTTTCCTGTTAACAGCTCTTACAATTGTCTCAAGCCTGCTGCCAATTCCTCTTCGCTCCAGCGTCGTACTCTAGAGTGCTCACTCTTCCCTGTTCCAGGGGACTGAGCAGCCAAGCCTTCTGCCCATTCCTGACAAAGGATAGCTTTCCTTTTTCTTTCTGTTTCTAGAGGGCTCTGTGGCTGTGTTTGCAGTTCGCTTTACTCCCTGCTGTGATCACACAACATCAGAAGTAGGATAATGAATAATAAGCAGCAGTTATATAGAGTAGTGAGGGCAAGACTCTGTAAGTGCTTGTCGAGGATGCTTCAATCCCAAAACATCTGGCCATTGCTCATTATCTTGTGATTGTCCATTATCAGGGTCTGGCAGACGAAACAACGCTCCATCCGACCCTGAAATGCAAGATGTTGAAAAAGTTCAAAAGTTAATATATATATATATATATATATATATATATATATATATATATATATATATATATAAATGATTTATATTCTCACTTTCCATTGTCTCGCCTGGTTCCTCTCGAGGTTCCTTCCTCGTGTCGTCTCAGGAAGTTTTTCCCTGCTAACCTACGTCTCTGGCTTACTCTTCAGGGATAAATCTAACTCTCTACCTATATCTGGATATCTGTAAGGCTGCTTCGTGATAGCATCTCTTGTTAAAAGCACTGTATAAATAAAATTGAATCGGATTGACTTTATTTAAGATCTGCATCGATGCAAGCTCCTTTAATGGCTTTTGCAGACTCACCAATATCAAGGATGACGTATCCTATAATTTGCACCGGGAATCCATTTTCTCAACTCGTCGTCAAGGCAGAAATAGTGAGGAGCACGAGCGTGATGCAACCCGAGCCTTTTCTAGGTTGCCTCTGCTACTGGGACTCAGCAAGAAAAGGAATCAACAGGAATACGTTACGGCTTCTGAAGGAAACCGAAATGGAAGAAGTAGAACAGCGATGGCAGTCGTACAAGGGATATCATTACCTTATTTAGTTATTTTTTTGGTGGTGCTGGCGGAAGTGGTGGTGCCTTAGCATGCCGCCCCAAATTGAACCATGATTGCTGAATAACAATCATCGATTTTGAGTGAGGGTTCGTTTTGTTTCTCGTGCGCGCGGAAGGGAATTTTCTTTCGCATTCTTAATCATGTGTGTGACAAGCGGCAAAGTTGCTGATTATGACCTCGGCACAACAATAAAGTCGTTGATTGCGACAACAGCGAAAACCTCCCGATCCTGAAGATTTCATCAACTCTTTGATTTTGGAGGCGTCTCCATAAAAAATGGCTGATAAATAAACACTACACTAAGCAAAAGCATTTGAGGCTGCTATTCGTGAACATCTACTGGGAAAATGGGCCTACCATGTTTTGCCAGTGTAACTCTATGTTATGATCAGCCATAACATTAAAACCACTGACAGGTGACGTGAATAGCATTGATTATCTTCTTACGATGGCGTCTGTCAAGGGGTGGGAGATATTTATTAGGCAGCAAGGGAACAGTCAGTTCTCGAAGTTGATTTGTTGGAAGCAGGAAGAATGGGCAAGTGAAAGGATCTGAGCCACTTTGACATGGGTTAAATTGTGACGGCTGGACAACTAGGTCAGGGTATCTCCAAAATGGCAGGTCTTGTGGGGTGTTCCTGGTATGCAGTGGTTAGTCCCTACCAAAAGTGGTCCAAGGAGGACAACCGGTGAACCAGCAACAGGGTCAGGACAGGGGGGACCTGTCCACCACCGAACGCACCATCAGAACTCATCAGATCATATCATTACCATCATTATCATTCTCATCAAATCATTCAGTGAGCCCTCATGCTCAGTGTACCCGGGGGGCGGAGTCATCCTGGAATTGACCACGCCCATCCGTACAAAATAACACAACAGCTCATCCGTATGTGATGGTGTATTCTTTGAGCAGTGCTGTGAGGAATCATGCGTTTCTCAGGATGCCAAAAACGGAAAAGAAGAAAACAGTCAGACCTAAAGCAGTAACAAAACGGGAGGATGGAGGGATTAAATTGACCCTACCAAGCTCTCGCTCTCTCTCACTCGTTCTTTCTTTCAATTCTTTCGCTGCGGTTCTGTCTCTGGTCTACTTTCTCTCTCTCTCACTCATGCATCAAAAAAAGCTTCACTTCAAAGAGTGATTGGAATTAGATTTGTTCTGTTCTCCTAAGCAAGCCACGCTCCTTCACACACACACGCACACACACACACACACACACACACACACCTTCATTTAAAAGTACTCTGACAGAAGTCTAACTTAAAAAACGTGATAGCTACTTAATCTCTTTTGCTTTAAACACACACACACACACACACACACACACACACACACTTATAAGGCTTTCTGTATGCCTGATAGTAATGTAATATGCTGAGATAGGCACATAGGGTGGGTTAAGTGGAATAACCTGCATGCTCTTTTCGACGAGAGTGGCGTTCTCTCCTGCTCTTTATTAAATGAGATGATGTCTTACACTCTGTTAGAATGCCTGCTACAGCCAATTACAGCTCGGTACACAGAGAAAACTTTATTTAAACCGATCCGCACGAACAAGAATGCACCTGGCGCTGTCAGCAGCGAGCCGCCCCTACAGATCAATCAGTAATGTAACGACGAGCGCACGAATTTCCAGCTTGTATTAAACGCATCCATTTAGTGCAGCTCTTACACTTAAGACTCGTTTTAAAATGATCTGTGGCAAAATAATGCATGCCGTCTTCCCAGTGTGCTCGCAAAATCAATGATTTATTTCTTGATTCCTCTTTGTCAATCGTATATACATTGGTAGAATTCTAGAAGGTATATCTGGATGGAGTTTAAAAAGGTTCGAGAAACCGCGCTCGAGAGCTTGCTGGTGAGTGGGAATTGGCAAATTAGGGCGAAGATGGGAAATTTAAAAAGACTCAATCAAATGCATTTTTTCCCCATTTTCTCACCTGACAATTTCTACCAGCACTCTACGTACGCGAACTTTGATCATATTCCCAATATGGAAGAAATGAGAGAAACAGAAATGATTAACGCGCCACTCAACCGGGTCTTCCGGTTCCCTTCGTTCGCTCTATTGTCACGTGACAGCCGCATATTCTGAGGCGTTGAAAAATTTGAAGCATTAACTAACTCTATTGCCAGATTCAGTGTTATGGAATAGAACCGTCATGGCAGAAGTTCACAAATGTATCAATTGTAAGAAATTGTGAGGCCAGAAACATGTTGTGTAACTGTACGGGTAATAATAATAATAATAATAATAATAATAATAATAATAATAACTCCCCCACTTGTTAGTACGGAAGGTTGGGAATTATGAATTCATTTCCGTATACGATATGGAATATATCTAGCAGCTGTCGTGTCACGTGACAAGTGAACCAAGACTCTAGGGTCTCGGGAACTAATCGGTCGAACGGATCATTTCACGTTCCAAATGGACGAAAGCACGTCATCAGAATCACTCGCCGAGTCGACTCGTTATTTCCAATTCATGTACGAGATTCGTTCAAAATGAACGATTGGTTCAGCAACGACTCGTCACTACAACCAAGCACTCGCACGAAAGAGCTACGGCTATCTGCTCTATTCCGCGTACATCAGCTCAAAGATGCGCATGATTGGCTGAGAGTGTTGCTGAGAGTATTCCTTCTCTCCTAGCTAGAGAGCATGGATAAGATAAATTTGCTCCTGGCTACGAATGTCTGTGGCATCCAGGCGCGTATACGTGTGGCCTGGGCGGAGTTTTTTCTTTAGCCCTGAATAATTCTCCACTCTGAGCTGTTTGTCACTACGTTACTGTGCGTCCGTTTCAGAAGACGGCGGTGCTGTGATTTCGTATCTTCAGAGTGTTGTGTTTTATCTTCAGTGATCGGAGGCGAGACCAATCAGACAGGGTTTACAGGAAATACTCGTGTCTTATTGGGTGGCAGCTCTCAATTTTGCCAAACGCTAGCTCACACGGTGAGTACGAGGGGAAAATAGATACACACTTTTTTCAGTTTTAACCAGTGAAGGGTTTGAAACTGAAACACTTACATTTTCTGATGCTGAGCAGGAAAACAAGGTGTGTAAATGTCTGTCTGAGGTCCAAGTTACGTGAAGATGATATGAGCAGAGTAGAAGGAAGGCTATGTGAAGTAGTGGCTCCAGTACTGCCAGGCTGCCACTGTTGGGTCCTTGAGCAAGGCCCTTAACCCTTTCTACCCCAGGGGTGCTGTATAATGTCTGACCCTGAACTCTGACCCTAACATGCTGAGGTATATGAAGAATAGAATTTCACTGTGCTGTTAATGTACATGTGATTAATAAAGACTCATTATCATTAATGTACTTTGCATGGCACTGTAGCAGCTAAACCCATACAATGATAGCTTAGTTGTCCCTCCCCGTAGCTAGCAACACCAAACTAGCCTAGTCTTGAGTTAGACAGGCAAAATGTTTTATATTGTATCGACCTGGTCTTCTACAAACACCAAATTTAATGATAAATCCAACCTTTTGTAAGCGATTAGGGGGAAAAAATGCATAGATGTATTCTATTTAGAAGTATGTTTTTAAAAGTTTTTTGATGGAGAAGAGTCTGGTCTCAGCCCCGGATTATAAACAGTCCAGCTAACAGCTAACGCCTCTGGTGGTATCGCTGTCTCTCAATTCGGAAGCCTGAAGCAAGCAATGTGATCCATTGAAGATCCTCTACAGCGCAGATGGCTGTCTAGATTTCTCCCGAACATTTTCGACCTAGCTACCTAGCACCGCTAGTCAGACAAAAATTCACACGTAGAAGAAGAAAACAAATTACATTAGATGACTTGGTTTCAAAATACGGAAAAGAAAAAGAAAAAAGATCAGCAGCATGTGCAGGCCAGCACTGACTTTCTGTGAGGCAGGAGACCAACGGGTTGCTAGCGCTAGCAGTAGTATTAGCAGAAACGAACGCTGTGAAATGTATGGTGAATAAATTTACCTGAATAAATATGCCCTAACAAAGCACTGTTCTTTTTTTTTTTTTCCCCGCATAAATGCGTCCAAACTCTTTTGTACATGTTTTGGATCCTCTCAGATGCCATGAGTCTCGGCTTTTTCAATCTTCAGCTGTCCAGCTTCAGTACAGTTCCCTACAGTATCCTAGAGTACAGTTCTCCTTGTTCTCGTTCTCAAGACAAGTTCATACGATAAAAATGCGCAGCTTGTTATGTTACAGAGAAAACCCTTTATCTCTCTGACCGGTCTAAGCTGGACCGGTCTAAACACTGGAGACTCCTTCCAAAATATTTTCTTTTCTTTACTGAAAACGTCATTATATTAACAATTACATGCTGTTTATGATATCAAAAAAACTAATTACATAAATGTTTTTTAAGATAAAAGAAAAAAACTTTATTGATCCCACACTGGGGAAATTCCCTCGTTACAGCAGCTCAATTACACAAAAAACAGATAACAAGGAATACACATTAAATAGGAAAAGAATTGAGGAAAATGGCTAATATATATATATATATATATACATATATATATATATATATATATATATATATATATATATATATAGGACTTGAAAAATAAGAATAATAGTAGTAAATAATAATAATAATAATAATAATAATAATAATAATAATAATGGTAATATGTACCATTAAAAAAAAAAATTATCTTAAGGCCATTTTGAAGCCATCATGCTTCCATTTTTAGGCCTAAAAATGTTATTTTCTCAAAACCAACACAGGACTTCCAAATGATCGAGTCGGCGCCTTTATACGAAGCTGTGTCTGAGACGGCCGTTTTTAGTCGGAACAAAGGAAAGCGGCCAACAAGTGCTCAGCATATGCGGGAACATCTTTAAGATGGGTGGAAAAGCTTCCCATGTGGCTACCGCATGGAGGCTGAGAAAATGACAAGAGTCTGTAAATCTGTCAGCAAGGCTACTTTGAAGAAAAACAGAAAATAGGTTTTATTTGAACATTCTTTTTTGGATATTACCACATTTCCATATGTGGGGTTTTTTCTTTTCTCTATCTCCATATGTGCTGGTTTATATTTGTATGTCTTTATGTCACGGGTGTTCTAAAGCAAGGAGAAAAAGAATAAAGGAAAGGTATTTATGAGACGGTGTGTCCAAACATAATGTATTTTAAAAATACATTCTACAGTATATTGTGTAGTTTTACTGAAGAGTAGAACGAGGGAAATGTCTGAAATCTGAAAGTGAATGAGGTCTTATTTTGATCATTTATGAATCTAGACAACAGTCTAGACATTGCTTTATTTTGGTTTGCTGGCGAAAGGCGACTAATTTACTGTCAGTTTGTGACACTTTCCTTTTTTGCACTGTAGCACTCAGCATAGAAAAATGACCGGTTTATGCTAATGCCCTCATTCTAATAGGTCACCGTTTCTATAGTAACAAATTACACAGGGACATGGATAGCTGATGCTCCACAGAAACAGATTTTTTACACGAGTGCGTTTACACGAGTGCGTTTTTGTTTTTAAAATGAAAACGATCCTCGTCGACGCCAGCGTTACCGAACCGATCTCCGTTTACACTACACAGCTGAAAACACATGTCACATGACCATTCGTGTACACCGTGCATGCGTATACAAGTGATTTCTCTAACCATAGCTGGCCTCTTGCGCATGTAGCAGCTGCAGTATTATAAAATACAGAATTTACCGGCACTATGGCTGCTTAGAATGACAACTAAGCCAGGATAGCTTGCGGTTCAGTCTCCGTGTTGTTGTGTATACGATCAAGGTAGCGTACTGATTGGATCATATGGTAGGGGCTTGACAAATCAGGGAAGGATACGCAATGATACCGAAGAACCAATCAGGAGGTGAATATGGGCGAAGCCACGCCTTCGTTTTCAAAAGTCTCCGTTTTCGAGGGTCGAAAAAGGCCGGACTAGTGTAGATGACACTAGTGTAAACAGGGCCTTGATTTTCTTTCTCGTTTCTCTGTAACATGTCGAGCTGCATTGTTTATCTTTTTAGCTTTGAGAGAGGTAATAAAACAGACGCTGGCCAGGAAAATGATGTTTAAAACGTGAACGGTTTTCGAAAATTCCACAACATTAAACATTACTGTAAATGAATAATACGCATGCACTGGCATTGTTTAATGGATAAAAAGAATCTAATTGTTGAAAATAATCAGCATTAGGGTGGTAATAAAGCCCGCACGTCTTTTGCGCCTTATTTTCTCACTGCATAGAAACATTTTAACAAAATTTTGAACATTGGTTACCCTGCCCTTCAATTTATTGACAGTACTGGAAGGGATAAAATGACACTTGGCCCCGTGACTTATCAGTCATGTTGGTCTAAATATCGAGGAACAAAACATCCTTTAATAGAGGGGGCGCCAATCAAGGTGGCCTTTCCTGTCAAAACACACGCACACACAAACACACACACATTTAAACACACATACTGCTCTCTATCTCCACCGCCATTGTGTCTGAGTGGGTTGTAAAATGAAGATGACAATCTGGGGACACGCAGGAGTGGAGCAGAGCAGAGAGCAAAAAGAGATGGAGAGATTGGCTCCGAGATGAAAGCCTGGCCTGTCGTTTAATGGCTGCGCCGAGCAAGTGAGAGCAGGGGTGGAGGAAGGGATTGGAGACGAGGGGAAACGCGAGATTAGTCACCGTAGAACGATCCGAGTTGTGCTTCAGTAGCTCTTTACACAGTCAACTTCAGAAATAGAAACAGGAAACGCTTTCATTTGGCACAGCGGCCCTTTAAAATCACCAGCGCATTTAGCGCTGCTCAAGAGAAGACGGGTGGTAGGGGCGGGGGCGAGAGACTGAGAGAGAGAGAGAGAGACAGAGAGAGAGACAGAAAAAGCAACAAGACGAGATGAGATGGGAAACATAGATCATAATAAGCTGCTGCACCGGACATGAATACGGCCTAATGAAGGAGAGCTGTCTATTCCTTACGGCTGTTAAAGAGGCTTTTCATTTAATATACTTCTGCCCCCTTCATCACACTGAAGTGGCGGTTTGGAGAAACTTCACGCCACAGGGCTATGACGTTTCACAATCTGCGCGATCCGCTCCAATTTTACCGCATTCAACTATCAAATAAATAAATAAACAAACAAACAAATAAAGAAATATACAATTTTGAACTTACTGCTTCTTTAATATTCACCCCAATTTAAAATTTAAAGTTACTTCTGCACTGATCTATATCATATTAACAGTATGAGCTAGCGATAAATACAAACAAACACAATTCGCACAAAACTTTACTGTTACAAAGCTAGTTTTTAGCATGATACTGGTACTGATACTGAACCGAGGAACTTATTTACTGTAGTATTAAACAATCAGGGAAGACTATGGCATGAAAATGTTTGTTTGTATAGCGTAAGCTAGCTGATTATAAAGTAGCTGAGATAAAGTGTTTCAAATTAGCTAGCTACGTTAGTGAGTCTTCACTGCATCCGAATCGCTTGTCGTCGAGGACAACATACTGGGTAAGAGCTGTTCTTTTCACTCGCCTGTAAACATTTCTTCTCACCTAGCTAGCGTTTGCTGCAGCGCTGATCGCTGCTGCGTGCTAGCATCGAACAAGTCGTGCGGAGTTCGATGTTTTATCGGGTTACTTGTATTGCAGGACGATGCTGTAGTTCCTCCTCTGGATATTTTCACAGAGCACAGTTCGCACTGTCTGCGTCGCTTGAATTGATTTCATCATTAGTCGTGAAATCCGTCCAGATCGCTGTCAATCCGTCTTCGGTTCATTAGCAAGCCATGGGAGCGTACACTAAGGAGTACACTGTAGCTAGCTTTAATAAAGCATTAACGCAGATCTTATGAGTCTCTTTTTACCAGAGGCCAAAAAGTGGAATTTCTACCTGTTTTGGCGGTGCTCGTGTTCAGCATTGAATTTATTTAAGATGTTACACTCCACAGTAGTGCTTAATGGCTCATATGAAAGTAGACCTTCAGGGCTTTAATAATTTTTTCAGTATTTTTTCTTTCTTTCTATCTTTTTTTTTTTTTAATGTTATAGTTTTATTGTGGCCGTTGTATATGGTGCTTTACTATCAAAAAAGGTTTAGTTGTACGGTTTGTTTTAATCTGTGTACGAGTTTTATCGTAGAGAAGGTTATTGTGAATTGTTTGCCCAGCAGGGGGCTCACACCCCTCCTCTTCCCCATCGCCCTGCTCACCAGCAGTTAAACACAGAGTCACGATACTCTACACACAGAAACCCAACAGTGTCCTAACTAATCTTATAACAGATTTACAGTTTTAAAAGAATTCATTTGTTTATACTAGAGATGCACCAATACTACATTTCTCAGCCGATACCGATAACGGATTATTCAGAGTGATATCGGCCGATACCGATAACCGATACCGATAGTTCCGCCTTTTATACCTTCTTTTTAAATGAGTAATAATTAATCCCATAATTCTGAAAGAAATGCAAATAAAAAACTGTATTCTCTCCATGTCAGCAAGTTGTTTCGCAGTAACTGGTCTCATCAACAGACAACACATTGCTCTAATTAACATTAACACATGAACTTAATTCTGAAGATTAAAGCAATAAAACATGAGAGGATGTGCTTTACAGTGATTTTTATTAAAAACAGGTCGTTTTTAATGATATAAACAGTTTGCTTCGGTTGCTAAGCGACATAATGGATAAAGATTAGAACAGACCAGTGTTGAACATACGATTATGTTACGGTTGTTATACGCTTGGGTGGTGTGATAGCCGTGCTATATTTCTATACCAGAATAGTTGGAAACGTGTTATTCTACTTAAACCACAGCAGTTACAATGTTTCATTTTATTAATAAATGACACAGCATGGTTTCTTCATGGTTTATAGTTAGATTTAATGCTGTGGCGTGTCCATGAATCAACTCTCCTGTGTTCCTGTGATTACGTATATACATGCTATCACGATAAACACTCATCTTCTTTTCTTGAAGTTAATGAAACATAGAAGCAAAAAAAAAAAAAAAGCCCAGAAAGCATCAAATCCTCTGTCCTGATGACTTTCCCATGCTGGAAAACTTTACAGAGTAACGCTACCCACTGCACCAAAGCACTGCCTTATTATCAAACCAATCCTACACTAATAGGGATTCTAATAGGGAGCAAGCAAGAACGGTTTTTCTGCATTCCATACTAATGAAGATAAGAAAAGCACTAAAACTGCTCTTTCTAGCTGTTTGAGGTCTTCATAAGACATGGCTTGAACTAATTATTACAAACGCGCAATCATATGTTTAATAGGAGGTTATTGGTTTTTTGCGCGGGGGAGGGGGCGGGCGAGGGGCGGGGGGTTTCGAGGTGGCAGATTACAAAAAAATGTGAATTTTTTAAACAAGAAATAACGTTTGTTTTGAAAAATAATATATAAATCAGTATTGGTGGAAAAAAAAAAAAAAAAAAAAAAAAAAAAAAAAAATAAAATGAGTGAGTGTGAGACTAACAGGAGGGTTTTTAAATTCAGTCAATGTTGATATGAATAATAACGTTCAATACGTTCTGAAATCTTACTTTAATAATAATAATAATAATAATAATAATAATAATAAACTCCGGTTTCCTCCGCCAGTCCAAAGACATGCATGGTAGGCTGATGGGCGTGTCTAAAGTGTCCGTAGTGTATGAATGGGTGTGTGAGTGTGTATGTGATTGTGCCCTGCGATGGACTGGCACCCTGTCCAGGGTGTACCCCGACTTGTGCCCGATGCTCCCTGGGATTGGCTCCAGGTTCCCCGTAACCCTGAAGAAGGAGTAAGCGGTAGAAGATGGATGGATGGATGGATGGATAACAGGACATGTCATGACCTTAGGATTATAAACTTTCTAACTGGGTTAAGAATAAAAGGGAGGTTTTTATTGCAGTATTCGAGTTATATAACACAACGGTGTTATTTGTCAGTCTTTGATATTGTATACACTAATTTTGGTTTATATCCAGGCATCTCCACGCCAGTTTAAAATCCTTAATCATTTTGGTTTTGATTTTCTTTCTTGACGTTTGAAAAAATAAGACCGAGGAGAAAGATGCACTTGACACTTTTTCTGATGTGTCAACATGGAGTCACGAGAGCAGAATGATCTTTCATGTGTATCTTGTGTATGGAAACAGATGAACTGTTGTGGCTGAGGGAAGTATCCGGGATCCTAATCTATTTGTAAAAATTCTCCGACTGGATTTATGTATTCATTAAATATAAATGATTTGTGCTCCTTTTCTTTCTCTAACAACATGGGAATACTTCACATCTGACACAAGCTCATTGTTGACATTGTTCGTTTTAAGTGTAAATTAGATAAGCACACAAACATGCACATGAATCTGGCTGACATTCTGTCCTGTTCTTTCAGCCAGTCCTCTTCTCTTCTCCTCAGTCTTATTCATGATCCCTCTTTCAGCCGGTCCCTGTGGTAACCGAGCCTTTTCCCCTTCCCAAACAAACACATAATAGTGAGAGAGAGAGAGAGAGAGAGAGGATGTTTGGATGTCTCTGGATTTATGTTCTTCTTTTCTCCATTAGACTGGAGGAGCCATGCCCATGGGCAGTCGACGAATTGAAGTACTTGTTATGTGACCACTTAATCGATTCGAAAAATACTACTAGAAATTTGCTAATTGATTTTTATTGAGCTGAATCATAAGAAAAACAGGCTGATAGCGAACTAGTTACCGTACCGTTCTTGTGTCTGATTACGGTGCTCTCTTAAAAAACCCCAAAAAGCATTCGTAAATCCTTCCTGATTGGTTAGAAGGCGTTTATTCATTTTCTATAACATCAGCTCTGACGTTACTTTCATCTGCATTTCTAGTGTGAAAACTTCTGAGACATTTAGGGGAGGAAACCGGAGAGAACATGCAAACTCTGCACACACAGGGTCACGGTGGGAATCGAACGCCCGACTCTGGAGGTGTGAGGCGAACGTGCTAGCCACAAAGCCACCGTGTGATTGTTGAAAGACTTTAGTGTCAAATCAGTGTCTTGAGGACAGAGGGCTTTGCGGTTTTAAGCTGTATTTTTTTGGTCTTATTAAAAAATAAGAAGCTGGTGAAATATAGCTATGAAAAAAGCTGAGAATGTGAAAACAGGAACTTTTTGTGGACCTTTCACAACATTAAATGTAACTACAAATGGATAAAATGTATTCTTGGCAAATTGCTTGGTTATAAGAGAAATAAAACACTTCAGGATACGCTGGAAAAGAATCAATTTCACGCTGGTAAATTGAGTAATGGATTATTTTTCTGTAACAGCGAAAGAGGAGTCGTTTACGTATAAAACAAATTTTTATCTGTGCAGGTCGGCACAAGACGTACATTTTTCACTGTGCAAGTGCTCGCACAACATTCGCAAAGTAATTCCAGAGCTCAAGTCCTATTAAAGTCTGGTTTTATATGTCAGTAACTATAACAAAATCTTCCCCCGCATTAGAAACGTAGAAACTGGAAGTAAATTGGCAGGTTGGACCAATCATGTTACAGAAAGTAGAAAGTAGAAAGCTTCTGCACCGTGCCGCTGTTTGGTTGAAGTATACTCCTGAACTTTGTTCTAAGAGGACCAGGGATCAAAAACAGCGTTCACTCTTCACCTGTCGCACTATAATTTGCGGTAGTTACTGAATAATTTGTAGTAGTTACAAAAAATTTGTAGTAGTTACTGAATAATTCGTTGTACTGTAGTTATTGAATACTTCATAGAAGTTACTGAATAATTTGTTTATCTAAATGATTACAAGAAATTTGTAGTAGTTACTGAATAATTCATAATAGTTACTGAATAATTTGTAGTACTGTAGTTACTGCATAA
>CM022778.1:13606014-13618514 GCA_012411365.1 Ameiurus melas | reverse complement strand
GCTAGGCTAGTGATCCGGGACAGCATGATTCTCCAGGCTTTTTTAAATCTCCAGGCTGCCATTGTAGTAGATAACATTAAGGATAAACCTCAAAGCCATCGAAGGAAGCTGGATCATTCATTGGGAAACACTGGGGAAAACGCACGAAATTAATGGCTGGTATACGGATCCCGGCATGACGCTCTCCTTGCTCCACTGCTGCTTCCATGTTGCAGCAAACAAAGAGAAATGAGGGATTTAAATACTAAACGAAAATAAGGGTGAAACACAAAACAGCGGAGTACAATGATGACACATAAGGGAAACAACCATTAACAATACAGGGGCAGAGACAGGACATAAACCATAACAAAACATACGTGTTAAAAGTAAACAGAGTCAGCGTCACTCGTATGTGGAGTGATACGAGAGTTACTCTCCAATGACAGCGATTTTCTCGATCTCAGAAATGAACACAAATTCGAGCAAACACCGCAATATTTGGCGGAGCTTGGTGTTTTCTTGAAATTACTGCAGATTTTCCATAGATTCGGAACAAGACGAGCCATGTGACATCATCGCAACGCGCATTCAGCCAAAGCCCTCTTCGATTCACACTTCGATTTCTTAGCAAAGCTAAAAGGTCTCGTTTACCAACAAACATCGCCGCGAGATGTGATTCAATTTCGCCAATTCAAGCGCAAAAAAAGTCAAAAATTTTGTAAAGCGCAGCAGCAAAACCAAGCATTTATTCCCGCAATAATCAACAAAAAATAACACACAACTCTGTCAAATCCTATATGGACTGATTGTTTTAATTTATTGAAAAAGCAACACTTTTTTTTTTTTTATCCATTTACAGTTACATTTAATATTATCCATGAAACTTCTGATTTCACTTACGGTACATTACAGCAGTTGTAAACTGCTACTTCGGCAGGCTTTAACGCAACAATTCGTTCCATAAATTTGAAATAAATTCAAACTAAAAACACCATTCTAAATAGATTATTGAAAAATCTATAGCTATAATCTAAATCTGACTTTATTTATTTTTTTAAAACAAATCATATTGGTGACCATCATACAAGTCTCTCAGTTAGTCAGTCAGTCCGTTAGTCAGTCAGTCCATTAGTTAGTCAGTTAGTCAGTCAGTCAGTTAGTTAGTCAGTTAGTTAGTTAGTTGGTTAGTTAGTCAGTTTGTTAGTTCGTTAGTTAGTTAGTTAGTCAGTTAGTTAGTTTGTCAGTTAGTTAGTTGGTTAGTTAGTCAGTTTGTTAGTCAGTTAGTTAGTCAGTTAGTTAGTCAGTTAGTTAGTTAGTCAGTTAGTTAGTCGGTTAGTTAGTCAGTTTGTTAGTTCGTTAGTTAGGTAGTTAGTCAGTTAGTTAGTTTGTCAGTTAGTTAGTCAGTTAGTCAGTTAGTTAGTCGGCTAGTTGGTCAGTCAGTTAGTCGGTTAGTTAGCTAATTAGTTAGTTAGTTAGTTGGTAAACTAGAGTTAGTTAGTTAGTCAGTCAGTTAGTCAGTTTGTCAGTTAGTTAGTCAGTCAGTCAGTTAGTTAGTTAGTTAGTCAGTCAGTCAGTCAGTTAGTTAGGCCATTAGTTAGTCAGTTTGTTAGTTAGTTAGTTAGTTAGTCAGTTAGTTAGTTAGTCAGTTAGTCAGTTAGTTAGTCGGCTAGTTGGTCAGTCAGTTAGTTAGTCGGTTAGTTAGTTAGTCAGTTAGTCAGTTAGTTAGTCGGCTAGTTGGTCAGTCAGTTAGTTAGTCGGTTAGTTAGCTAATTAGTTAGTTAGTTGGTAAACTAGAGTTAGTTAGTTAGTTAGTTAGTTAGTTTAGTTAGTTAGTTAGTTAGTTAGTTAGTCAGCCAGTCAGTCAGTCAGTCAGTTAGTCAGTTTGCCAGTTTGTCAGTTAGTTAGTCAGTCAGTTAGTTAGTTAGTTAGTTAGTTAGTTAGTCAGTCAGTCAGTTAGTTAGGCAGTTAGTTAGTCAGTTAGTTATTAGGTTAGTCAGTTAATTAGTCAGTTAGTTAGTTGGTTAGTCAGTCAGTTAGTTAGTCCGTTAGTTGGTTAGTTGGTTAGTTAGTTAGTTAGTTAGTTAGTTAGTTAGTTAGTTAGTTAGTTAGTTAGTTAGTTGTCATTACAGAAACAGTAACATGTTAGAGCGAGTGTGTTAATACAAACTTGTGATTTCCCTTGTAGCCGGAGTTACAGTCAGAGCCGCATCACGCCTCAGCGTCAGGTTTTATTCCTTAGATAATAACACACACTACATTCAAGAAATCCAGCAGTATGAGCAATTCTCACATTCTTACATAAAATTCTCAGTGGTCAACGAATAATGCGGTGTGTGTGTGTGTGTGTGTGGCCTGATGCAGTCTTTACGCTGGATTAGCCCTACAGCTTCAAAGCATTTCAGTTCTGCTCCATTTAGCAACCCTTTGGAAAGCACAGTGTGTGTGTGTGTGTGTGTGTGTGCGTGTGTGTGTGTGTATGCGTGTGTGTGCGTGCGCGTATGAGTGTGTGTGTGTGTGTGAGTGTGCGCACACACAATTGTGTATCTGTCTGTCTGTGCATGCTGCAGATAAAGGGGAGTGTGAGTGTAACAAGAATTGTGTTTTGGGGTAAAATGCCTCACTGTTATCTTTACTTGTATTGTAGTCCTCACACACACGCGCGCGCGCACACACACACACACACACACATGCGCACGCAAATTTGACACATTAAGTCAGATTATTTCATAAACAAATATTACACTCTTGGATCCCAGTTTCTTTTTTTTCTTCTTTTTTTCTTTTTTACTTCACTCTGTTTCTTTTGTGGGCTCAAATTGAATATACTCACACACATACACACACACACACACACACACATGCAGTGCTACTGTAACTGGGGCAGAATGATTCAGCCAATAGCCACATTAGCCTGCGGCAACCAGACAGACAAACGACAAAACATCCTTCTATCCCTCTGCTATAGAAAGAGTGAGATGCTTATAAAGAAAGAGTGAATCCTAGCAGAAATAAAGAATAGATCGAATGTTCTCTGGGGTTTTTTGGACGAACTCTTGATTCATCACTGATCTGTAGTCAATTGTAAAAGAATCTGTTGTGCTATAATGGTCTGTTTGTTTAATCTTGTCAATTTAAGCATGCTAGTTGTTAGCACGTTTGCCTCCCACCTCCGGGGTCGGGGGTTCGATTCCTTGCGTGCTTGCATGTTCTCCCCGTGCTCCGGTGGTTTTCTCCGGTTACTCCGGTTTCCTCTCTCAGTCCAAAAACATGCATTGTTGGCTGACGGGCATTTCTAAATTCTCCGTAGAATTTTTCCAGGGTGTGCCCCGGGTCCCCTGGGATAGGCTCCAGGCTCCCCCGCGACCCTGTGTAGGATAAACAGTACAGAAAATGGATGTATGGATGGATTTGAAATGCACAAAACTTGTGCAACTTCTAGTACCCGAAAACCCAGAAGTGTGTTCTCCTATTTTCTTTCTTTCTTTCTTTCTTTTTTTGCACACACATCCAGGAGACAGAGTTTCATCCGGGAGTTTGACTTCATCTTTATTTTGCTCGGTGCAGTGTTCCAATGCGAATGCACATTGCGCTGCACTGTACTGGATTTCGCTCAGAATAATACAGCTTATTATTATGCATTGTAAAAAAAAACTAAACAAAACAAAAAAACCTCCTTCCAGCAGACAGATGGCAGGATTTGAAAAAGAGAAATGTGCCACAGTATTGAGGCGATTTTGCGCAAGCAAGAAATATAGGAACCAGTTGGTCTATTTAATAAATTTTTCACACTAAATATATATATATATATATATATATATATATATATATATATATATATATATATATATATATATATATATATATATACACACACAATGGACTTTTCACACTAAATACTGTATTTGCGAATTCGGAAGCGTGAGTGGAAGACTTGCGAGACCTCTGGTGAGATACTGATCAATGGCGGCAACCTTGAGCTTTCGGGCTTTACTGTACTTCAGGTACTTTGGTGAGTTCCCACCATAGTGCTTGTCAGAAAGGAATGGCTTTGTGCCATTCGCCAGGATGGTGCTGAGCGTTTTAAGAGAAGAGCCAGCATTCCAAAGAATCTAACGACTTGAAAAGCACTGGATGTAAATGTCTAAAACAATTTTCCATTTGAAGGGACAGATCAAGTGAAATATTTCTGACAAACTCAGACAAACATGAAATATATATATATTTATATATATATACTTCATAAAAAAAATTTTTTTTCAGCTTTCATTTCCTGATATTTGCATCTAGTTGTGAAAAACAAATCTCTCTATTAGCTATTATTGGCTCGCTAGTAGCAAGAAGAGGATTTATTTAAATGAACACCTATTTTGTCATTAAAAAAAAAAACATTTATAGACATAGATTCCCGTTAGTGTCTGTCATTATGTGCTGGTTAGCGTATGCTGCTAATATGCTTCGTGATGTTAGTTGACATTTGCTAGCATTTCCATTAACGTAGATGGGTGGAGGTCTGGGTCAGTAACATTAGTTAAACAGCTAAATGGCTCATTTTCAAAAGGTCTCGAGTCCAAATGTATTTACCGGCTTGACACTGTTCACACTGAAATGTTCTGCATCGGGTTTTGCTATTTGGATGAATGAATATTTGATTTCGAGACGTTGTGTGGAAACATTTAAAAATGAGTGTGTGCTGAAACGAAGCAAAAAATAAATAAAAATAATTGCAAGCTATTGCCTAGTGTGAACATGCCTAGTAATGAACGCATTTTATTTTGTTAACCGAACGACTAATCGAACACAGTAACTGTTCGTTTGTTAGGAAAGAACATAATGATGCTAATTTCTGCTAGTGAGTTTGCTACATACCTCAGTTGTAACTGAAGATAGATTTCTATTTAGCATATTATTGATATCTTAGAGTTTAGAGCTTAGAATATAAGAGCAAATCTTTCAGGTGTGGTTGTTTTAAATAGAACGTGCTCAGCTCAGTTAGTTAGTGCTATTAGCATATCTCAGCAGCAGCATGTCAGTTAGCAGTTCATAGCCTCATCACTTAGCTTTGTTGCCTGTGAAATGAAACCACTTCCTAATGGGAATTGGCCCTACGCTATGGTTTCCATTAACCATTAAAGTGGTTACCATTACCGTTAAGTATGATTAAAGGAACATTTTTTCAACAGCGTTAAAAATGTAGGTTTGTGTCTGGTTACAGTCGGATGATTCTTCTTCCCCCCCCTTCAACAACTGTGTTTTTGTTTGCAATCGAAAGAATTGTTGAAGTGTGTGATTTCACTTCATGTGTCAGTGACCAGGTATCACAATTGCCGGAACAGCACATGCACTGTAAACACACTAACAAGCAGGCAGCCTAGCATGAAAAACTAGCAAACGGAGAACCAGGAAGGGTTTGTCTTTTGTGTGGGTTTTTGGTGCTGAAATACACATCATCAATATTGGGCAAACTCTGCCCAATAGTTTCGTACGATCTTTCGCAGTGATGTTTGTTGGTAAATAAAACCTTTTCGCTGTACTCACATGACGTGTCTTGGCCCAAATCTGCAGAAAATTTGCGGTAATTTGGAACAATTGCAAGCTCCTCTGAATATCGCGTAGTTAATTTCTGCAACCGCACAATCGCATAAATCGATTTATGAGCTCTGTGTCAATTGCAGTTCAGCTGTACATGTTCTGAGATGCTCTTCAGCTCACCACTGAAGAGTTGTAGTTGTAAAGACTGGTTATTTGAGCTAAAGTAGCCTTCCTGTCTGCTCGAGCCAGTCTGATATTGGGTTTTTTCCAGCACATTTACATTTATGACATTTGGCAGACGTCCTTATCCAGTGTGACTTACATTTATCTCATTTACACAACTGAACAGATGAAGGTTAAGGGCCTTGCTCAAGGACCCAGCGGTGGCAGCTTGGTGGTGCTGGGATTTGAACCCATGCCCTTCTGACCAGAAGTCCAACTTAGCGCTTAACCATGAGTTCCCCACACGATTTTGTATAAACTCTAGCGTTTGTTGTGTGTGGAAATCCCAGGAGGTTTCTGAAATACACAATAAACAACCATGCCACAGTCAAAGGCACAAATGTATTTCCCCCCCCCATTGTGATGTTTGATATGAACATTAACTGAAGCTCTTGACCTGTATCTGCATGATTTTATACTCTTTGCTACATGATTGGCTGATTGGATAATTGGTACAGGTGTTCCTACTATACTGGCCGGCGAGTTTACATATGAATTGGTGCAATAAGGCTACTTTTTTTTATTTTTAAACATAATATGCAGTTGTGCACTGATTGTAATAGAAACATTTTAATAACCTGGAGGCTCTAAAATGTTCTCGTATATGAAGGTTAGAGATTTTAATATCCCGAGCGTATTATCGTCTCTCGTATTTAAATGCTGTTGAGACAGCACCTACTTTCCTTAATGTCCATTTATTAGTTTCAGGTATATTACGCAGTTTAGACCTGACATCATTGGAAACGCTCTAACTCTTTCTTAAAATTAGTGCGATTTGTGCTTATTTTGTAGAGGAAAAAAAAATTATTATTAGGTGTATGGCATTGTTTAGCTATAATGTGTGTGTGTGTGTGTGTGTGTGTGTCTGTGAGAGAGAGATCGCCCACGTCCTCATTTTCAGTGTTGCATTTTCCCCATGGAGCTGCCTTTACATTGACAGATTTTAACCTGAGCAGATAGACACACGCCGTCCGTGTGTGTGTGTGTGTGTGAGTGTGTGTGTGTGTGTGTTTGTGTGTGCATGTGTGTGTGTGTGTGTGGTGGCAGACAAAGAGAGAGCGAGAGTAAGTGAGAAAGATATTAATGGCTTGGCCAGATGGAGAAGATGTAAGTGCTTTATGGCGAGTCTGGGCATTATGGGAAATCCATCCTCATTGTGAATTTCAGGCGCCAGATGGGTGACACCGTCTCCTCGGGCTGTCAGGACGAATTTCACTTATCGGATACTGTTCTAATTTGTTTATTTTATTTTAAATATACTATTTTCCTATCCAAAGGTAAAAATCTACATCTTAAAATGTTCTACTTTCAGGTCGTGGTTTACTAAAAGTATGCAAGTAGGTAAAAATCAAAACAAAACAAAAAAAACGCCCAAAAAGAAACAATGAAAAATGTGCAAGCAGGTTTACTGACAAGGTCTACAGAGAATTATGTCTTTTATACAAGCAAATTGGCAAGTCTTGCCCATTCTGCATTTTCACCTTAATGATTAGCTTGCAGTTTGGGCTTTCATATCATATCATAAACCATTGTGGCTGAAAACTGTGTTGTTGGGTTTTTTTTTTAAATAAGAAAATCGCAACAGAACACGAACTATGAGCAGTGAAGGAAGGCGGGCCGTAATATTAAATGGGAGGCTACAATCGAACGTATGTCAATACCTTTCCTATAAAACTATTAGTGTTGAGCAATGCGTTGTGTTACACCATCTCATTGATTGCGTAATAAAAATGATGTGGGGTAAAACTATTATACACGCACTTTCAGATGGATAGACAGGTGCGTTGGAACCGTTTTGTCCAAACAAGCGACAAAAAAACGACTACTTTTATACATTTGAACAATGTGTGCTTAGTTTCTCCTCCAACGAAAGGTAATGCCGATAGATAGAGTATATAATCCATCTTGTTCGTGTTGATTGCACGCACAATTGTATTTCACTTTTGTTGACGTGACACTGATGATGTGTAGTTTTCTTACATCCACTGGTGATGTTGTTGTGTTTGGTTCCACATAATCAGCTTTAAAACATTAGTTAACAACCAGTAATCTGATATGGAGGCTAAACTTGAAACTTTGCACCGATCAGCCATAACATAAAACAGCTCTGACCCGTCTCCACAAGACCTCTGAAGGTTTCTGTGGTATCTGGCACCAAGACGTTAGCAACAGATCCTTTAAGTCCAGTAAGTTGCGAGGTTGGGCCTCAATGGATCGGACTTGTTTGTCCAGAATATCCCATTGATGCTCAATCGGATTGAGATCTGGGGAATTTGGAGGCCGGGTCATCACCTTGAGCTCTTTGTTATGTTCCTCAAATCGTTCCTGAATAATTTTTGCAGTGTTGCAGGGAGCATTATCCTGCACCAAGGTTTCCCAGCAGAACATTGCCCAGAGCATCACACTGCCTTCTTCCCATAGTGCATCCTGGTGCCAGCACTTCCCCAAGTAACCGACACACACATGATGGAAAAGAAAACATGATTCATCAGACCAGGCCACCTTCTTCTATTGCGCCATCGTCCTGTTCTTATTCTCACATAAATAGGTACTAAACACTGCATATTGGGAACACCCCACAAGACCTGCTGTTTATCCAACACACAGTTAGAAACACAAATCCCAAATGGCTCTCTCGTAACTGTATCTGGTCCTTATATAGAGTAAAACAGAATAGCATTGTAAGCACTGCTCTGAGTTTAGCAGAATTCGGTGGTCGCCCTGCCAAAAAGTACGTGATTCATCTAAACGATTCATTAGATTTTAAAGTCGTGCTAGAGCGAATAAATCACCAAACTGTGCTGGACACCAGCTCTGGAACTGTACATAATGCACTGTAAGTCTAATAGACCTCGAGCTACAACGTGTGGAAAAAACAACATGGATGCCTCCATGTTTGTCTTTTGTTACCACCAAGCTAGCAGTGAGCTGTGATGAGTGATGTATAAACTGTTCGTCAGCGTCATGCAGTAGATTTCACAAGCCAACGTGCCTGTATATTCAATCGATCTAAAGCAAATGCTAGTTTATACAGCATGAATCATTTAAAGTTAAAACCTGGACTTTGTTTCGATGAAATGCTGATTCGACGTCACTCGCTGAACTCGGGATCGAGGACACCGTCCCAAGTTTATGACCAGGAACTCTGAGTTGACGCCAAGTTTTCTTTGTTTTTCCAAGTAAAGTGTGCAATGTTACATAATCCAGTATGTAATTATTTTCCCTTCAAATATGTAAATATGATCATCAGAATAGTATGCACACAATAAAATTAGTTCTGACAGCTCTAGTGTGTGTGTGTGTGTGTGTGTGTGTGTCACTTCTGTCTATATTTGTCTGCGTTTCGTTACTCGTCTCTAGGGTACTGCAGCAGCCTCTCATTTCATCTCCCTCTCTCGCTCTGTATTTTCTCCCTCCTCCAGGCGATGGTGGAGACGGTGAATAACCTGCTGTGTGGGCGCGCTCAGCCTGCGTGGAAGGCGCTGTCAGTGATGGATCAGCTGCGCTGTGCCACCATGCTGCTGGACACAGTGGAGATGGCTGCCTTCATGCTCGCTGACAACCTGCTCAAGACCGACACCATCCAGGAGAACACTGACAACATCCGTATGTCTATATCAGCACACACATACATAGGCTTATACCACAGCTACAGGAAATACTTGTTTTTAACTGGCTGGAAAGGTTTAAGGCTTTCATTCGTTTTGTGACACAATTCTTGAATCTGATTGGTCAGAAGGTGTTGAATCGTTTTCAATGACAAAAGTTCAGGTCAGTAGGTTTATATTAATACACGTTTATGTTAACTGGGTAAGAGAATAGAGGTCGAACGATACCGATAACTACCGATAAGTACCTACCTGCCGATAACCGATTAATCCGATACTGAATGAAAACATAACACTCAAAGCAAAATACTGCTGAACTATATTACAAAAATAAACAGTACCATGAAAATGTTTTAATGAAATGAACAGATAAGTATTAAAATATTACCAATATAATAAATACTAAAGTAAATAAAAGATATACATCCAAACTGAACCAAAAAATACACTCCAAGTAACAAATAAAAACAAAGACATCTAAAATGAATCAAAAAACACTTTAAATAACACGACAAAATTACTCAGCGATGATTTATATTTCGCCTCTAGAGGCCGCTCTCGTAACGTATGATAATGACAGAGCACGCTTCTCAGCTGCTCTGCAGTGGTCGCAACCGGGAAAAACCATCGTTGTGGATTGTTGCCGATAACCGATAGGTCCAGCAAACGGGTATTGTGCCGATTAATTAACAAAACCGATCAATCGGTAGACACTACGTTTAAACATATCGACTGCAGTCCTCACTTATATGACACAGTATATAAAGCAAGTCAAATTCAATGAACATTCAACACACACACACACACACACACACACTGTGATAGAAAGCACATGTTGGTTCAGCAGGATCCGAGTCGCGACTGTTTGTGACCCATCTGTCCCAGAAATATTAACACATCAGGACACTTTTTAAAAATAAATTCAGATCCGGTATAATGAAGAGTGGGTGATAAAATGGACAAGAGAGTTTTACGTCAAGGCCAACTAATATACAGGTGCTCCGGGGTTCTGAAAGAAAGAAAATGCCAACATGCAAAAAAAAAACACACACACACACACACCCACACAGACTGCTTGAATATTTGCTATTATCACGCAGCCACCATAAACACTGTTGCTGATTGGCTGGCTAACCTTCTGACCTGTAAATCCATTAGTGTGTTGACAGTAAAAGAACTCTGCATTTACAGAAGTGGATACCTCGGTTCTAGGTCTGTGGATACACACTGTAACAGGATCTTTATTCACACATAAAGACCTGCTTACACTTTTAACCTTCATGTTCTGTATGGGTCAAAGTGACACATTAAAATTTCTTTCTTTATTTATTTTAACCAAAAAAAAATACCTTCACCTGGGGGCAGAATGAACCGTGATATTAGTCGGCAGCGCCTCAGAAAACCATTCAGATGGCCAGAGTTTGTAGTTCTGAAATCTAGAGACTTTACTCAGCTAAAATGTTCTAAAATGTGATGTGGATCTCAACCTGAAGTATAGTTCTGGCGTGTTAAAGCCCTCCAATAGGGAAAACGGGAGAAAATCATTTGAAGAATTTCATTCCAACTCCATTGAAAAAGGCTCTGCTTAGCTCTACATTTATAACCCAATCTACATATGGGATATATATATATATATATATATATATATATATATATATATATATATATATATATATATATATATATATATATATATATTATGTCTACATATGGGAAGAAAAACAACATTACTGGCAAATTTGAAAGAATTACAGTCCCTTCTGTAAGTATTGGAACGGCAACAGCAATTCTTTTGTCGTTACTATACACTGAAGACATTTGGGTTTGAGATCAAATGATGAATATGAGAGATCAGAATATCAGCTTTCATTTCCTGTGATATTTACATCTAGATGTGTTAAACAACTTTCAACATGGTGGCAGAGAACCCAATGTTTAGGTGAGAAAAATTATAGGAACAGATAGTCTTAAAGTAAATGAAAGTAAATAACAAAATCCCTCCTGAGATGTGTGCAAACCTGGTGGCCAACTACAAGAAACGTCGGACCTCTGTGATTGCCAACAAGGGTTTTGCCACCAAGTACTAAGTCATGTTTTGCAGAGGGGGTCAAATACTTATTTCCCTCATTAAAATGTAAATCAATTTATAACATTTTTGACATGCGTTTTTCTGGATTTCTTTTGTTGTTATTCTGTCTCTCACTGTTCAAATAAACCTACCATTAAAATTATAGACTGATCATTTCTTTGTTCACTGTAGGTGTAACTTTAGTTGGAACACGATTAGCTTTTTGTTTTGGCATTTTTAGTTCACTTCTACTATTACACCAATATTCACGCTTGGATCTTTATTGTAATGACGGCGTAATAACGTAATCACGTCGTGACGTCATCAACCTTCCGGGTCAAAAAAATAATAATTAAATAAGTAAGGAATCATAGCATAGTAATGGCGGTATATCAGCCTTACGGGGATAACGTTTACACTGTAAATCCTCTATATCGGCCTTACGGGTATTTGGCAAAGACGACCAAGCCGTTATATCGTCCTTACGGGAATAGATCAAAGACGACCAAGCCGTTATATCGTCCTTACGGGAATAGATCAAAGACGACCAAGCCGTTATATCGTCCTTACGGGAATAGATCAAAGACGGGCAAGCCGGTTTTTCGGCCATACGGGAGAGGGTTAAGAATACCATCAAAGTAAAAACATGTTAGAGAGAAAACACAATAGAGTGTGGAATCCTCTTATTTTTTTAATTAAATACAGTCAAGGTCATATGTTATACGTCTTGCAGTATCTGAAACAAAAATGTTAATAATTAAAAAAAACAATAAAAGGGATTGGGGGCGCACGGTGGCTTAGTGGTTAGCACGTTCGCCTCACGGGTCCGGGGTTCGATTCCCGCCGGGGCCATGTGTGTGCGGAGTTTGCATGTTCTCCCCGTGCTGCGGGGGTTTCCTCCGGGTACTCCGGTTTCCTCCCCCAGTCCAAACACATGCATGGTAGGTTGATTGGTAGGTTGGTAAATTGTCCGTAGTGTATGAATGGGTGTGTGAGTGTGTATGTGATTGTGCCCTGCGATGGACTGGCACCCTGTCCAGGGTCCAGGGTGCCCGATGCTTCCTGGGATAGGCTCCAGGTTCCCCGCGACC
>CM022778.1:13578514-13598514 GCA_012411365.1 Ameiurus melas | reverse complement strand
ACATTTGTTCAGGAACAGTTTGAGGAACATGACAAAGGGTTCAAGGTGTTGACTCGGCCTCCAAATTCCCCAGATCTCAATCCGATCGAGTGTTCTGGACAAAGAAGTCCGATCCATGGAGGTTCCACCTCGCAATTTACAGGCTCACATGCTGGTGCCAGATACCACGGCACACCTTCAGAGGTCTTGTGGAGTCCATGCCTTAACGGGTCAGAGATGTTTTGGTGGCACAAGGTGGTTTTAATGATACGGCTGATCACTGTATATTTTCACTTAAGCATAACTAAAACAATTACCTTCAACAAGTTCACACAGTGTTCTAGCTGTCATTTTTTTTTCACTGTACTTTTATCAGCTTCTACGCTCCATAAGTTTTATATACAATAATGTCCTGAATCTCAACTTACTTATCTTACGTATATGGTACCAGATATTGTTTCCAGCATCATGTGTGAAATATGTAAGTGCACACGATTTCAACCTTCAAACCTGAACAATAAAGGTCTTCGGATGAGACGCACGAGTTGAGACACGAGAGAATGTTTTACCAAAGCTGTTCTTATCTAATTTGATTGAGCTTATCAATAATCAACTTTATCCAACTATATCACTTATGTAATAAAGTAATTCTGTTTTCCTTAAATCCTTATATTATCTACCACAATTTATTCACTCTGGAAAATGATTCCCCTCTATAAGAGATGAATTGCACAGATTTAGAGCTTAATTAATAAACACCATTGACTGACGAATTCATGAAAGTGATCAACAAACTTACCATCCATCCATCTTCAACCGCTTATCCATAATCGGGTCACGGGGGTAGCAGCTCCAGCAAGAGACCCCAAACTTCCCTTTCCTGAGCCACATTAACCAGCTCTGACTGGGGGATCCCGAGGCGTTCCCAGGCCAGTGTGGAAATATAATCTCTCCACCTAGTCCTGGGTCTTCCCCGAGGTCTCCTCCCAGCTGGACGTGCCTGGAACACCTCCCTAGGGAGGCGCCCAGGGGGCATCCTTACCAGGTGCCCGAACCACCTCAACTTCAGTTGAGGTGGTTCAACAAACTTACGTCTTGTCTAAATGTTTATTGACTGCCCCAACAACTGCCATGAGGCTAGACTTGTGTGCCTGGCTGCTGTTTGTTTTTCCACAGCTTTTCTTAATGGGCTCCATTGGTTTAGTTGGTTTAATTTTCCCAAATAATAGCAAAATAATAGAATATTTAAAAATAAGCACAAAACACAGACCAATTGAGACACAATTACAATTACAATCACAATGTTTATGCTAGTTATTTAAGCTATTACGTGGCACAAGTGGTCCGGTGAAACGTGAAGAACACAGGAATTCCTGAAGTGGTTAATTTTGCTTTGTAGTGTATTTTCTAGGTGACCTTTAACACCCCCCGTTTCTGTTATATGTTTCTCAGGTGAGATCCGAATGGCTCTGGTTCTGTACAGGAATCTGGGTCAGTATTTGTCCACAGAGAATGCGAGTGTGAGGCTGGGAAGCGAAGCCGCTTACCCCAACTACTCACTCATTGTCAACTCGCCTGTAATAACAGCAGCCATAAACAAGGACAGCAACAAAATCTACTTGTCCGAACCTGTACGCTTCGTTGTCAGCCACTTGCAGGTATCTCTCTCTCTCACACACACACACACACACACACACACACATACACCACACGATCAAATTATGTCTTTCTCTCACAGAAGTCAGAGTCGAACTTCAACCCAAACTGCTCATTCTGGAGCTACTCCAAACGCACCATGACAGGATACTGGTCTACACAGGACTGCAGGCTGGTTGACACAAACAGCACACACACCTCCTGCTCCTGCACACATCTCACCAACTTTGCTGTGCTCATGGCTCATGTGGAGGTCAAGGTGAGCATACACACATACTACATGTGTGTTTTACTGTCTTTGTGAGGCCCTTCCCTTGGCAACGTTATTAATGCAGATAATTAATGGTTTGTCAAACCTAAATCTAACCCGACCCCTCAGCCCCTCATATACACATTTTCATTGCCCATTGCCCCTTAACCTCAATCTGACCATCGTGTCATTTGAGACGATATTTTATGGTCATCACTATCATTTCATAAATATTTTGGAGCTTGTCATCATCTGAGCATCTTAATGTGGTTAATTTAAGCTTTTTAAGAGTTTTCATCAGAAAGGAACACTCTGATGCATGAAAGGGTTGCTTTGGCCATTTTGGATCTTACTACGTCATTAAAGCTGCACCAACTAGGGATGGCCGGATGTGAAAAGTACACTGTATGATACCCATATGACCAAATGACATATAATCAGAGGTGGTAAAATTACTCATCATTGAAGACTAGGAAAGTCTGATTGACAACCATGAAAAGCGTAGTGATTACAGGAGAGACAGTGACAGTACAGGCTTTTGGGGCAGAGTTGGCAACCCGTTCTATGTCCTCTGTGAGGAGGAGTACTAAGTGAGCTACATGGAGACATGATGGAGACATTCCCCCAGGGGTGTCCAAGAGGGGGGAGGGAGAATAGGCAATCCATTAGAATGGACCCAAGGGTAGCAGACAAAAGCAACGAGCAAGTGAGTAAGATCTGCAAAAACAATCAAAGCTTAAAGATCCACCAATCTAGGATGATGTGAACGCACAGGTGTTCAACCTGGTGAGTCAGAGGAGGAGTCATGCCCCGCGTCATCCCACAGTGACTAGAACCTACAAGTGTTGCGAATGGATTCCCCCAGCAGCAAGCCAAAGAGGAGGTGGCCCGGATCAAGTGGCCCGGATCTCATAAAGCCACTTATCCACTGCATGGTATGGTTCGACTTGGCTCGCTTTACTCTTCTGAGCTTGCTTTTCCAGTGCAGTATAGTGCCGCCTCAACGTGGGGGTCGATCTTCCACTAGCCTTCACACAGGAATAATGTTGTATTATTAAAGCCCTGTACAAATACACGGTCAGGCCATATTCCAAATGACTTTTACCAGGTAGTATCCACAGTGGAAAGCCCCCAAAAAGCGATCAAAGTTGAGTCCAGTCGAGTCGAGCTATACCATGCGGTGGAAAAGCGCCATAAGTCAGCACTGTGGACACACACACGACCAAATTTGTCTATTTGAGGCAACAATAAGCTACAAGCCATGACAGCAACTATAGTGAGTCTTGCAACAGAAAGATTTTGAGAAGAGGAAGGAAAAGGAGCCAAGCCAGCTTACTTTAAAAAGCCAAGAAAGGTGAGAAACCATAGCATCCGGCAGAAGCTCAAGTCCTTGAGGCACTCCTTCAAGGAGAATGGAAACGACTTGGGAGAATGTAGAAGGCTGATCATCCCTCCTAAACCAGATGTACAGTTTGACGATGTCAAAGCATAGTTTTTGTGCAAACCTCGATCAAATTCCACTCCAGGGGCAAGTGGTATCACTTAACTGTCTTAATCTTTTACTAAAACTAAGGAATATCCTGTTAGTCATCTGGAGATGGGGCAAAATTCCAGAGCAATGGAGATTTGCAGAAGGGACTTGGATCCCCAAAGAGGAGAACTTCAAGCGGATCTTTCAGTTCCGCATCATCTCCCCACTGAGTGTCGAAGCCAAGAATTTTTTCAGCATAGTTTGCAACCAGCTGTGTACCTTCCTCTCCAACAACAGCTCCATTGATACATCAGTCCAGAAGGGGACATCTCAGGAATCCCAGGGTGTTTGGAGTACTGAGGAGATGTGGTGTAAAAAAAATAAAATAAAATGAAGAGGCATATAAGTCCCAAGTGAGAGTTTATTCTAAGGCAGAAGAAAACTTACTGTAGCAGACAGAAGATTTATTCTGAAGAGATTCAAGAAACTAATTACAGAGAAGAGAATCGATAGAGAAGAGAGAGTAGAACAGTAAAGAACAGAAGTTCCTTTGTGACTGCATGTCCATTACACACGAGCAAGAAGATAATCCAGGATGATGAAGAACAAAACTGGTTTAAACCAGAATTATTGATTTTAGGACTGTGTTTGCATTTGCTCAAGAACATGCTATTGAAACAAGGAGCTCCAGGCTCCAGCAGAACCTGAGACCTCATTGGTCTTTATTATTACAATAACTTCAAGACGAGAGTCTCCTCTGGAGAAGTTACATCAAGGTGGCATAAGACTGAAGCTGGGAAAATCACAGGGTGTTCTGTGATGCTGTTTTTGATGGCCATGAATATGTTCATCAGGTCTGCTCAGCCAGAGTTCAGAGTGCCCAAGATTTAAATCTGCGAACATCTGGAAGACTCTTCGCCTCTACAACGTACTGGGACCTGTTGGTCGATGTGGAGAAGCAGCTCTGTGGAGAAGTATCCATAGCATATTTTAGACACCACTTTGAGAACAGACATCCTTCTCGTGTCTGAATCCACCAGGCAAGTTGCCTTGCTAGAGTGAGCTAACAGTTCCTTGGGAAGTTTGCTTGGATGAAAAGAACCTTACCAAGTATGAGATCAGCAACTGCAGGCAAGTTGGCAGGGTACTACTTGATTGAAGTTAGTTGCAGGGGATACACAGCATTGGGCATGAAAGTTCAGAAAAGGAGAAGTGCCATCCATAATACCACAAATGCAGCAGAGATGGCTGTGGCTTAAAACTGGCGAACCATGATGCAAAGTAGTTTGTTAGCCATGTGGACACAAGCTGAGGTCTGAATAATCAGCCTCAGCTGGGTCATCTGGAGAAGTGTGTATGATGTTGAAAGACTTGAAACTTCTGATGATTCCAGGAACATCACAGAAGATGTCTCCAGAGGCATCAGAAGATGTATTTGCTCACTGAAATTCTTTACTCAACTAAAAGTACAACTACTCCTCCAAATAAATCCTCTGGTAAAAGCAGAAGTACAAGTTAAAGTAGAAATCACACACTGATTTTAGTCAGTGATGGTAACTTAGCACCTTCTTTTTAAACCACCAAACATGGGAATACAAAGGCTCAGGCTAATGGGAATACAAAGGCTCAGGCTAAATAACAACAACTTTATTCCTAATATCAAATGTTAGCTAGCATGATAATAACTCTGGTGATACTAGTTGAATGCTAGTCTCGCTAAATATAAAGTGTATGTAACAGCACCAAGATTTCACCTAAAAAAAAAACTCGTCTACAGTAATTAAAATAAAACGATGCACTATGCAGCTGCAGATTCACACAGTAGCCGAATCTAACGTTTCTATTAGATTCACACAGCCATTTTCATGATTGAAGGAAAGCAACATTACCAACATTCACTTGTTGAGAAAACTGCATGTCTCTTACAAAAAAACTATTGAGACGCAGCAATGCACCATCTGCTCCTGCCATCAGGCCAGTCAGTCTAATGGAGTTAAACATGAGGATTGTCATAAATTTCAAGGGGCACGAAATACCTAGAAATAACCGTCTTGGTAACATCATACTGAGATAACAGTAGAAATAATTTTGAATTCCGTTATAGCAATATACATTGATCAGCCAGAACATTAAAACCTCTTGCCTAATATTGTGTAGGTCCCCCTTGTGCCGCCAAAACAGCTCTGACCCGTCGAGGCATGGACTCCACAAGACCTCTGAAGTTGTGCTGTGGTATCTGGCACCAAGACGTTAACAGCAGATCCTTTATGTCCTGTAAGTTGCGAGCTGTGGCCTCAATAGATCGGACTTGTTTGTCCAGAACATCCTACAGATGCTCGATCGGATTGAGATCTGGGGAATTTGGAGGCCGAGTCAACACCTTGAACTCGGTCATGTTTCTCAAACCGTTCCTGAACAATTCTTTCAGGGTGTATTATCCTGCTGAAAGAGGAAACTGCTATTAGGGAATATTGTAGCCATGTAGGGGTGTACATTGTCTACAACAATGTTTAGGTAGGTGGTACGTGTCAACGTAACATCACATGATAGCCAGGAGCCAAGGTTGGGATTTTACTCCGCACTCGCATAATTGAGCCTCGAGCGCCCATGACCCTGTCGCCGGTTCATTGGCTGTTCTTCCTTGGACCACTTTTGGTAGGTACCAACCACTGCATACCAGGAACACCCCACAAGACCTGCTGTTTTGGAGATGCTCTGACCTAGTTGTCTAGCCATCACAATTTGGCCCTTGTCCAAGTTCCTCAGATCCTTACACTTTCCCGATTTTCCTGCTTCCATCACATCAACTTTGAGAGCTGACTGTTCATAGCTCCCACCCCTTTGACCGGTGTCTCTGTAATGAGATATAATCAGTGTTATTCATGTCATCTGTCAGTGCGTTTACTGCTATGACTAATCGGTGTATTTTCATAAATAAAATACATTAGTATTGCATTAAGAACAGTTCAGATAAACCTCCAGGCATGTGTAGTTCTCGAACAAGGCATGCTGTTATAGGACTATAATCAACGATGAGTTGGCATGATGCCAACCCTAAGTGAATTATTTTCCTATAACAGTTTGTCCCAAAGTTAGTTCCTTTTATCACTTAGGCTATAACAGGTACAAATACTCACTCATCAGAAGGAAAACGGTTCCTTTGTGGTTTCTTGGTAACATGCCGAGCGGTATTTTATGGAGAAAGAATAAGGAGAGGCTGATGATAGCAGTACTGTTTGTAGCTGTTGTAACTGAAGTGATAACAGGAACGAACTTGTTTCCATGGACATGCTATGACTGTAATATCCACAGAGGACACGAGTGGGTGTGTCTTCGCCTTTTAGTTCAGCAGTTAGGTTCAAAATACCAAATCCATAATTTAATGTAACAAGATGGAGGCGGACTCCACTTATCTTTCCACTTCCTACCCTGCGAGAGACATTCTGTCTAATCCTCCACACCACAAGTAAATCAGGATTATCAAATGGCGAAAATGATGGGAGGGGAGCGAGAGAGAGAAAGAGACTGGGGGAAGAGAATCAGATTTCTTGAAGCCATCAAGCACAAGCAGCTCATAATGTACGTTACCTCTCTGAAATTGTGCTTCCCTCTGTTTCGATGTGACACACACACGCACACACGCACACACACACACACACACATTCATCACTCATGTGCTGAGGGTAAAATTTGTCAGCTGGGGATTTGATAGATAGATCCGCAATAAAAATTCTCTCTCTCTCACACACACACACACACACACACACATTAATAGAGCACATATTATTGGCCAAAAATATGCCATGGCATTTATGAATGTGAGGTGAGTGCCAAAATTTTTAAGGCACAAAATGCATAAAGGTCATTATATACATAAATGTAAATGCTGTGTACCGAGGGCAGAGCTGACCTTAAACACACTCACACATCTCTTTCTCTCACATAAACACACACACACACACACACACACACACACACACACACATACACACCAATGCCTCTTCTCCTCGCCCTCCAGGCTGCGTTAATGGACACTGTATGGATGAATGAATGATTAATCAAATGCTGCGTGTGTGTGTGTGTGTGTGTGTGTGCCTTTGTGAGCACCCAGTGTGTGTTTTCTATGCTTCAGCTCGTTTTCTAATACTGCAGATGAAATGGATTTGTTATTTGAACACTCGGAGGCCATGTGGCCGCTGACAAATGAACCACATTGTTTCTGCTCTGTATAGTTCAGACAGTGCATTAAGGCATGCTGAGTGCTCCCCCCCTATCATCTGTTCACTACATAGCTGCAGAGATCACATGGACCCCATCTCTATAGCCATATAATTGTCAAATCCGATTAAATAGCCAAGATATTTTATCTTAAGGGTACTTATAGGAGATTTACGCTGAGGTACTGTCCAGAACCCCTAATGATCAAATTAAGTGAATTCCATGCACACAGAACTAATTCAGCTAAGCATGTTGGATTGTTTTTAGCACATGAGTCAGTTGATGAACAGTAAATATCTTATACTTTACTTGACTATAGTAGACATCCCTTCATACATCCATCCATTTTCCATACCGTTTATCCCGCTGGGAGCCTGGAGCCTATCCCAGGGAGCTCAGGGTACCAGGCTGGGGACACCCTGGACAGGGTGCCAACCCATCGCTGGGCAGAATCACACACCCATTCATGCACAACATGTAAATGCCAATCAGCCTAGAACGCATATGTTTGGATTGGGGGAGAAAACCGGAGTACCCGGAGGAAACCCCCAAAGCACGAGGAGAACATACAAACTTTGCACATACGGGGCGGAGACGGGAATCGAACCCCCAACCCCGGAGGTGTGTGGCAAATGTGCTAACCACTAAGTCAGTATAAATAAAGATATGCTTTAGAAAAAAATGAGATTGGGGAAAAGAACTCAGACGACAAAGAAAATGAGTACTTTGTGTACAGCTTCTAAACATCTACAATAAGAAGCCTGTCATTTTCAGTAGCGTTGGGGTTCAGTTTTGGTCCATTCCTCGTGGCAAATCTTTAATTCCCCAAGGTCCCTCTGACGGAACTTAAAAAAATTACAGTGGTCCTTGAAAATTTGTGAACCCTTGTTGAATGTTCTAGATTTCTGCATAAATATGACCTAAAACATTATTAGATTTTCACACAAGTCCTAAAAGTAAACAAAGGGAACCCAATTAAACAAATGAGGTAATAATATTATACTTGGTCATTTATTTATTGAGGAAAACTATCTAATATTACATATATGTGAGAGGCAAAAGTATGTGAACGCTTGCTTTCAATATCTGGTGTGACCCCGTTGTGCAGCAATAACTGCAACTAAACTGTTGATCGGTCCTGCACATCGTCTTGGAGGAGTTTTAGTCCGTTCCTCAGTACAGAACAGCTTCAACTCTGAGATGTTGGTGGGTTTCCTCACATGAACCGCTTGCTTCAGGTTCTTCCACAACATTTCTATTGGATTAAGGTCAGGACTCTGACTCGGCCGTTCCAAAACATTCACTTTATTCTTCTTTAATCATTCTCTGGCCAGGATGCAGCAAAACAGGCCCAAACCATGACACCACCACCACCATGTTTCACAGATGGGATACGGATCTTATGCTTGAATGCAGCGTTTTCCTGTCTCCAAACATAATGCTTTTCTTTTCAACCAAAACATTCGATTTTGGTCTCATCCAGCCACAAAACATTAATTTTCCTACCAAATGTACCTTTATTGCACACACATCTCGTTGTATATTCCTGACCTCAAGATCAAGCTCCCATTTGAACATTCCAGGTTTTTTGATGTTCACTATTTATGTAACATAATTTCAACCTAAACATCTAAGTAAATACATCTGACTAAATAGATCAATGACACACGTTCAGTTTTCAAGGGGAATGAGAGGATCAGATTTGAGCTGAAATGATAAAAGACTGATGTGTTTTTTTTATATATATATATACATGATTGGTTTATATGAGGACTTGATACAAAATTTTACTTGAATTATCTCCAGTTCCCTTTGTTTTGCTATATTTCTTTTCCATGGTGTTCTTCTATCTTACCCTTCCCCCGCTCTCATTTTTCTCACTTCCTACCGTTCATTCCTGTTCTGTCTCTCGAAATCGAAATGTTCTTTCTCCTCTCAATTGTTTCCCTTTTTGCTCTCTTTATTTTTCTTCGTTTCCCCCTCTGTCACTTCTTCTGTTCTCTCTCGCCTTCATTCCTCTTTCTTTCTTTCTTTCTTTATTTCTTTCTCCTGTTCCAACTGCTTTATATACATATACATGGCTCCCTGCCTTTCACTCTCACATTCTTCTCTTTTCCCCTCCCTCCCTCTCTCTCTCTCTCTCTCTCTCTCTTCTCTCTCTCTCTCTCTCTCTCTCTCTCTTTGTCACACAGAAGGCAGATCAGATGCAAGCAACCTTGCTGGATATGATCACGTGGGTGGGGATTCTGCTCTCGCTTGTCTGCCTGCTCATCTGCATCTTCACCTTCTGCTTCTTCCGCGGCCTGCAGAGCGACCGCAACACCATCCACAAGAACTTGTGCATTTCACTCTTCATTGCAGAGATGCTCTTCCTCGTCGGCATCTACCGATCAGACCAGCCTGTGAGACACATTCACACTCACTCACACACCCACACTCACTCACACACCCACACACACTCACACACCACACACACACACACACACACACACACACACATACACACATACACATACAGTCATTTAGTATCCATGATCTATATAAGTAATAAAACACAATGGGGCAGGCTGTTACAGGAAAATAATCAACAATATAATCAACCATGAGGTGGTGTGATCCCTCCCATTTACAATCCCCCACTCATATCCCAAAAAGTTGATTCTTTTCCAATAACAGCACATCTCAAAGGTTTTTAGTTCTCTTATACCACAGCAGTTTTGGCGATTGTTATCATTTCTATTAATTAAAGAATAACACCTTGTACGTTTTCTCTGTTTACGGTTACATTTAATGTTCTGGAACATCCACGAAGTGAGTTAGTTCTTTCACGTTACAGTCATGACAAAAACGAAAGTACACCCTCATTCAATTCTATGTTTTATTTAACAGGGCCTAAATAACATTTGTGTGGTCCCCAACAACGTCTCTAAAAAAAACAACCACAGCGGGAAAAAATAAGTACACCCTGTAATTCAATAACATGTAGAACCACCTTTAGCAACAATAATTGAAGTAAATGTTTTCAGTAGTAGTTCACAAGTCTTTCACATCGCTCTGGTGAAATTTTTGTCCCACTCTTCTTTACAGCATTGCTTCAGATCATTGATGTTTGAAAGAATCGGTGTATGTACAGTTCTCTTAAGATCACGCCACAGCATCTCAATGATGTTGAGGTCTGAACTTTGACTTGGCGATTCCAACGCCATGATTTGTTCTTCTGCTTTAGACATTTAGATGTAGATGTGCTTTGGATCATTGTACTGTTGCATGACCCGATTTCAGATGGACTCACATTTGTCTCAAGAATTTTGTGGCATAAAGTGGACTTCATGGTTGTCTCAATGATTGCAAGCTTCCCTGATCTTGTGGCTGTAGCACAAGCCCAAATCATCACTTCTCCACCACCATGCTTGACAGTTGGTATGAGGTGTTTGTGGTGATGCACTGTGTTTGTTTTTGGAGGCCTGAAGGCTCACTCCAGAGTGGTGAATTTCAAATTGTTTGGAGATGGCCTTATAACCCTTGCCAGATGGATGAGCAGCAACAATCGCTTCTCTGACATTATTAGTGGTGTCCTTTCATCTTGGCACGATATAGACACGTACCCGACAGCCTCCTAACACCAAACTGCCAAAGGTTCTAATTTCATAGAGGAAGTCAAGCTTCTTAGATGATTAACTAATCTTGTAAATTTCATCAGTAACACCTGGCTGCTAATTATTCTCTTAATAATTGTGGAAGGGTGTATTTATTCTTTCCCACCTGGTTTTTGAATGTTGGTTTACCTTTGGGGGGAAAAATGACTAGGACAATGATCCAAAACACACCAGCGAATCCACATCTGAATGGCTAAAGAAGTAAAAAAAAAAAACCAAGGTGTTGCAATGGCCAAATCAAAGTCCCATTGAGATGCTGTGGCGGGATTTTAAGAGAGCTGTGCATAAAAGAATGTCCTCAAACCTCAATGAATTAAAGCAATGTTGTAAAGAAGAATGGGACTGAAACAATGGAACAATGGAAGACTGATAAACTCCTACAGAAAACATTTACTTCAAGTTATTGTCGCTAAAGGTGGTTCTACATGTTACTAAATTACAGGGAGTACTGAATTTTCCATACCTTGTTTCTGAATGTTGGTGTACTTTTTAGAAAACATGACTACATAGTGAAATCCTGTTATTGTTTTTTTGGTTATTTGTTTGTTTATAGAAGTGCAGAGCTCACGATTGTCATTAAGGCCCTAATAAATAAAAACATAAAATTGAAGGAGGTTGTACTTTCTTTTTCCCATGACTGTATATGAGTCAGCTATAAATATATTTTATTTATTTACTTATGTTATTATAAGTACATTTTTATTTATCTAGTAGATTTAAACACAGCAAAGCCGACCAAAGTGCTGAACAGAGTAAGAAAAAGTTGAATAGAAAACAGAATAAAACCAAATAAAGACAGACAATAAACAATAGTAAAAATTTGATTACAACTCCTGAGAGAAGAGATACGCTTTCAGACTCTTTTGAAAAATGATAATTGAGGGTGCAAGGCGGATGTCCAGTGGCAATTGATTTCATAAACGAGGGGCAGCGACTGAAAAAGCCCCCCTTAATTTTTTTACTATCAGAAGATCTAAAAAAAAAATCTGCTAGATGAATGTGGTGTAAGAAAATCTTTGATATAAGATTGAGCTTGATCATTAAGAGTTTTAAAGACAAACAACAGAATCCTAAAATGGACCGCGAGCTAAAATGCGATGCTTAAATTGGGGTGACACGATCATATTTCTTTGTCCTGGTCACCAGCCTTGCAGCTGCATTCTGAACCATCTGGAGACCAGCAAAGAGAAGACTGAGGAAGACCCAAGTATAATGAATTATAATAGTCTAAACCTATGTTATAAAAGCATGAATAACCTTCTCCAAATCTTGGAAAGACAACAATGTTTTAAGTTTAGAAAAAATCCGTAATTGATAAAAAAAACTATTCTTAACGACCGATTTTATTTGCTTGGTTAAGCATAATTCCGAGTGAAGGACGATACCAAGGCGCCTAACCTTGGAAGAAATTGAGGGGAAGTGATTACGAAGCTCAGAGTAAATGAAATATTTAGTGTGACAAAATAAAAATTGTACTCTCCGCTACAGTGTGTGCAGTTTTATAAGGAAATGAGCTGTAAGTGTTATTGAGCATCTTCCAGAACCAGCCACGGTTCTTCTGGAGACTTTTTTGACTGTCGCACTTGCTTCTTATTTTTTGCAGCAAAACCCAGCAGCCTTCATTATGTCTTTTTTTTTTTTTTTTGTCTGAAAAGTGTCTCTTACGTAATACGCTGCTTTCTTTACTGACATACAGACACTTTTCTGTAGCGTTTCATTTTGTGCTAGAAAACGAATGTTTGGCGGTCTAACATGTTTTTTTGTACCGACTCGATAATGTAGACGTCATAAAATGTTTTCAAAAAAATCAGGGTGCCTAAAAATTTGCACAGTGCCGTATATATACAATCGCCCAACTTAGTTATCGGTAACATCCAGTATCGGTCGGCCTCTACTAAAAATACATTGTATGCAGTACTGTAAATTGTATTTATATGTCCTGTCCATTAAAATCCGATTCCTTTTAATCCAGTCCATATTAATGACATTTGTATAATTGCCTATAATGTTACATAATAATCCACATGCAATATCGATCTATTGGATCCATTATTAATTTGAAAGAAAATTTGTATTAATATTCATACATATTATTTGCTAACAGTTTACTCATACTGTACGTGTTACTTGCTTTCCTTTAAGTACTGTTTCTGGAAATTTCTAGAATGAATGAGATCCCATGTATGAGATTACTCGTGCAAAGTTTGACCAGTATTTTTGAGAATATTTTTTTTTTAGAATATGTGAAAATTCCATTTAAAAACCCCTGAGTGTATTAGACTGGCTTAGTTTGCAGTGTAAAATAAAGCAGTAAGCCAAGAGAGGGTGTGAGTTACAGTGATTTTATCACGGGTAAGGGCGTGCTTGCTGAGGTATGACGCGAAGCGGAGTTCCTGTAAACCACTTACCCGTGATAAAATCACCCTAAAGCACGTCATCGAATGGGCTTATTGCTTTTATAAAACGCTGACAAAAACAATGAGACCAAATCCATTGTTCAGTAAAGAGTTTATTGAATTATTAATAATATTCACAATAAACACTTCTGCAAAACAGGGTAGTCTTTTAACCGTAAGCGACGCAACATAACGGAAACAAAGATTAGCGAGTTCTGTGGGAAGAAAAGTTTCTGTAGTGTAGTGTAGTGTAGTGTTTGATCAAATCTGACGCGGTAACACAGAATCGAGTTATTCTGATGCGGTCAGAGTCATTTATGAGGAAGAATTACTTTATACATCTTGTGTTGAAACAGTGGTGTCAGAGCAGACAATTAGAGAGTTACAGAAATGAAGCACTATAAAGCTGCACATTAGTGATGAATTACGACCCGCTGAAAAGGTCTCCGCAACACGTTCGTTCGTCTCTAAGTTGCGAGGAAGTTTCACTTTACTAATTCTGACGACTCTAATGTGTCCGACTTCACTAGCCATTATTACACTTACAGTTATAAAGGTATATAAGTACAGGCTACAAAGTGTTCCCATATCTATTAATGTTATTATGTTGATAAATAGTGACATATGCTGAAGTTACTCTGCCGGCAAGGCTCTTAATTGTATCAGGGAATTGTGTGTATCCGTTTTTAGAGAGGGGTGGGAAGCACACACACACACACACACACACACGCCCCTGCATATACACCCCCCATCCCGTAAGTGGTTAGGATTGGCGCCTGGCTGTCGTTAATTACCAGAGTGGAGTGGCTCTCTGACCTCCTGTTAATAACGGAAAACCTGCTCATGTCCTCCGAGAGCGCAAGCGTGTGAGAGAAATAATGTGGAAAATCCATCGAGAAAACTCATTTAAGTGAGACCTGCTTTAAAATTGTAATCAAGACATGAATTATATACTAATAACATCATAGTAGGTGATTGGTGGTGTATGTGTGCGTGTGTGTGCCTGAATAAATGTTTAATGAGTTGAATTGGCTGCATCCACATGTGTGTATGATTATTACCACTGTTTTTGATATATCTATGTGTGTGTGTGTGTGTGTGTGTGTATGATTCTCAGATCGCATGTGCAGTGTTCGCCGCTCTGCTTCACTTCTTCTTCCTGGCAGCATTCACGTGGATGTTTCTGGAAGGTGTGCAGCTCTACATCATGCTGGTGGAGGTGTTTGAGAGCGAGTACTCTCGCACCAAGTATTTCTACCTCACCGGCTACGGTGTACCAGCGCTCATCGTGGCCGTGTCAGCTGCCGTTGACTACCGCAGCTACGGCACAAACCACGTGTGAGTACAAGCACGGACCGTGTGTTAATGCAACAGTCGCACTCAATCGCAGCTCGAAAGCCAGTAACGATATTATTTTAGAAATCTTAGTGACTCAGTGACCACTCAGTAATCACAAGCTTCAAAAGGTATAATGAGTCACATTGCAAATTAAAAAAAAAACAAACAAAAAAAACTTTTCAAATCTCAAAAATTAGGGAACAAAAAATTATCCAATTCTCAAAATGAACTTGAATAAGACTTGAATAAGACTTGAAAGGTCCACATATTGCAATTCTGGAACAAATATCAAAATTCAGTAACCATGTGTTACATCTAAAAATCACACTTCACTATTTCACTAAATTCACTAACAAAACACATTTCAAATTTCCCAATTCAACAACAATCAGACTTCAGTTTTCCAAATTCAGCAGCAGTCGCACTTTAAATTAAATCTCAGAACCCAGGAATAATCACATGTCAAATCTCCAAATTCAGTAACAATCACGGTCAAACATCTCCAAATTCAGTCACAGTCAAAATCTCCAAATTCAGTCACAGTCAAAAATCTCCAAATTCAGTCACAGTCAAACATCTCCAAATTCAGTCACAGTCAAACATCTCCAAATTCAGTAACAATCACATCAAAAATCTCCAAATTCAGTCACAGTCAAAAATCTCCAAATTCAGTCACAGTCAAACATCTCCAAATTCAGTAACAATCACAGTCAAAAATCTCCAAATTCAGTCACAGTCAAAAATCTCCAAATTCAGTCACAGTCAAACATCTCCAAATTCAGTAACAATCACAGTCAAAAATCTCCAAATTCAGTCACAGTCAAACATCTCCAAATTCAGTAACAATCACAGTCAAAAATCTCCAAATTCAGTCACAGTCAAAAATTCAGTAGCCAAATTCAGTAACAATCACAGTCAAACATCTTCAAATTCAGTAACAATAAAAAAATCTCAAAATTCAGTCACAATCACAGTCAATACTTCTAAATTTCAAAATCCACCGAAAAACACTTTACAAATCTCAAAAATATGTAAAAAAAATAAAAAAAAAAATAAAAAAAATTAATAAATATATTTTGCCTGTCTCAAAATTAGATCAATTATAAAGTCCGCATCTTGCAATTCTGGAACAAATATTAAAATTCAGTAACCATGTGTTACATCTAACAATCACACTTCACTATTTCACTAAATTCACTAACAAAACACATTTCAAATCTCAAAATTCAGTAACAATCACAGTCCAGATGTCTAAATTCAGTAACAATCACAGTCCAGATCTCTAAATTCAGTAACAATCACAGTCCAAATGTCTAAATTCAGTAACAATCACAGTCCAGATGTCTAAATTCAGTAACAATCACAGTCCAGATCTCTAAATTCAGTAACAATCACAGTCCAAATGTCTAAATTCAGTAACAATCACAGTCCAGATGTCTAAATTCAGTAACAATCACAGTCCAGATCTCTAAATTCAGTAACAATCACAGTCAATGTCTAAATTCAGTAACAATCACAGTCCAAATGTCTAAATTCAGTAACAATCACAGTCCAGATCTCTAAATTCAGTAACAATCACAGTCCAGATCTCTAAATTCAGTAACAATCACAGTCCAAATGTCTAAATTCAGTAACAATCACAGTCCAGATGTCTAAATTCAGTAACAATCACAGTCCAGATGTCTAAATTCAGTAACAAACACTCTCCACATCTCCACATTCAATAATAATCACATTTGAAAACTCTAAATTCAGTAATAATTACAATCTAAATTTAAAAACAATAAAACTCCAAATCTCTGCTGTTTTTTTGTTTGTTTGTTTGTTTGTTTTTTTGTTAAATTGCTGCAGCACTAATATCATTAGCAGAATTGCTGGTTTCAGACACAGCGGGACATATTGTAGTCCAAACATGCACAGACACTGCATGCTGACTGATAATGCCTGCAAAGCTGGCGTAACACACTGAATAATGAACACTTTATATTCACATTTTCCATTGATTCATATGAAAGAAGACAACTCACTTACAAACGTCAAGATCACACATACCGGGCCGCATTTTGCTCAAAAGTTATAAAAATTTTTTTTTTACTCAGTCGGGGCCTGGCAGAACAAGCAACTCACCATCACCTGAGGTGAAATACGAATGATTGAAGTTCAGCAATTCACAACAAGTTGCGAATTTATAACAGTATGAAATGACACGGCTACACACTGACACAAACAATAGGCTACCTGTCTGTTCTAAGGACCCAGTCAACCGTGGCAAGAATAGCAATAAGTCACACTGAAATTACTGTCACCCAAGGTGTTCAACACCTCCTTTAAAGGATTAGATAGCTATACTAAGCGTCTTGAATCCACTTCCTTAACATCTTGGCAATACAAGAATGGAAAAGAGGACAAGTGTGACGTACTGTAGCACGGACGTGGGGGTCACAAGGTGACAATTTTGCTTTTGGTACTTGCTAGCCTAAAAAGAAAAAAGGAAAACAAGCATTCTAGGAGAATAGGGGGTGTGTAATAATATTACACACTAGCTGTGCAGTCGGGAGTCACTTACTGGCAGGGGCAATTGTGAAAACCAAGCCGAATGGTGGCTTTTTAGGTGATTCCACAAAGATAATAATAATAATAATATAATAAGTGTACATTTTCATTATCATTCTTTTAGAAATCGGTTATCTAATGTCCACATGGCCAATATTTTTCTCTGCTGATCTGCTGCTCAGTGTTTGAGGGCATCGGAGCATTAACTGGCACCGAACAAAAAACCCAACAGTGTATTTAAACACTTTCTAATTATCTTCACCGTTTGTCTTGTTTGTAAAGTGTTACATTTCTTTGACACTTTCTAAACTTTCTTGTAGACCTTTTTTTTTTTAGGTCAAAGTTTCATCCTTTTTTGTCCTGCGGTTAATAACCGGAAGTTAAATATGTGTATGCTTGTCTAATGTTATCTAAGCCAAACATCCATTTTTATACATTTATACAGTGGTGCTTAAAAGTTTGTGAGCCATTTTGAATTTTCTATTTTTCCTATAAATATGACCTAGAACATCATCAGGTGAACCCAATTAAACAAATGAGACAAAAATATTATACTCGGTCATTTATTTGTTGACGAAAATGATCCAATATTACATCTCTGTGAGCGGTAAAAGTATGTGAACGTTTGTTTTCAGTATCTGGTGTGACCCTCTTGTGCAGCAGTAACTGTAACTAAACGTTTGGGGTAACTGTTGATCGGTCCTGCACATCGTCTTGGAGGAGTTTTAGTCCGTTCCTCAGTACAGAACAGCTTCAACTCTGGGATGTTGGTGGGTTTCCTCACATGAACCGCTTGCTTCAGGTTCTTCCACAACATTTCTATTGGATTAAGGTCAGGACTTTGACTCGGCCGTTCCAAAACATTCACTTTATTCTTCTCTAACCGTTCTTTGGTAGAACGACTCGTGTGTTTAGGGTTAGTTATAGTTACATTTATGTAGCGCTTTTCTAGACACTCAAAACGCTTTACATTGTATGGGGAAATCTGCTTAATGACCACTAGTGTGTAGCAACCACCTGGATGATGCGATGGCATCCATAGTGCACCAGAACACCACACACACCAGCTATTAGTGGAGAGGAGAGAGTGATCTAGCCAATTCAGAGATGGGGATTATTAGTACACAATCTATCTGAGTGTGGATTGGTGGAGTCTAAACTCTTTCGAGATGGCTTTGTGACCTTTTCGAGCCTGATGAGCATCAACAACTCTTCTCTTGAGGTCCTCAGAAATCTCCTTTGTCCGTGCCATGATGCACTTCCACAAACATGCGTTGTGAAGATCAGACTCTGATAGATCTCTGTTCTTTAAATAAAACAGGGCGCTCACTCACACACGATGGTCATCCTATTGATTGAAAACACCTGCCTCTAATTCCACCTTCAAATTAAACTGCTAATCCTAGAAGTTCTCATACTTTACCACTCACAGATATAGAACATCGGATCCTTTTCCTCGATGAATAAACGTCTGAGTAAAATATTCCTGTCTCATTTGTTTAATTGGGTTCGAAAGGGTTCACAAACTTTCAAGCGCCACTGTATCACAATAATGAGTTGAGAGGAATCCACAAGGCTTCCAGGGGGTGTCAGTTAATACGGGAAAGGTCAAACACCAGCACAAATCCAGATTAATATATCAGTTGGATTTTCTCCTGTTTTATTGGGTAGAACAGAATGGCATGTTTTTAAGCGATAACCTACAGTAGCATACTCCAACGTTCAGTAATGTGCAAAGGTTGGTTAGTCTGGTAATTTAATATAATTAAAGTAACCATCACTGATCTTCATGATGTGTGTTGAGCAGATTAAATCATTATATCGCACGTTTTTATCCGACTCAGCAGCTGATTCGTCACACCCTTCATTAGCTGGGTTAGTGTGTAGACCAGGTAAAATATAATCATTTGTGAAACTGGGTTGATATTTTACTAAAGTGCACATACCGTGTAATTGTCTCGAAGAATATAAACATGGGTGAGCAGTACAATGCTATTTTATCATCATAGTGGGAAATTCTGTGCTTGCTTTTTTTTCTGAGATAATCACAGGTAAAGACAGCAATCTCAGTGATATAGATCAGCCAAATTATCTAGAGACGATAAACAAAGTACATTCAAATTAGAAACCGATGTTATAGTGTGAACTGATTGGATGTTAGTCTGTTTCTTTTTGTGAAATTTACTCCATAAATTGCTAGCTGTCCTTAGCATAATCACATCATGTATCATGAATATCATTGGTTATTACGTTATACACCAATCAGCCATAGCATTAAAACCACTGACAGGTGAAGAGAATTAATTGAACGTTGATTAATTCATTATAATGGCACCTGTCAAGGGGTGGGATATATTTATTAGGCAGTAAATGAACAGTCGGTTCTCAAAGTTGATGTGTTGGTAGCAGGAAGAATGGGAAAGCGTAAGGATGTGAGCGACTTTGATGAGGGCCAAATTGCGATGATTAGATGGCTGGGTCGG
>CM022778.1:13533514-13573514 GCA_012411365.1 Ameiurus melas | reverse complement strand
GATGTGGCGCCAGGCTTCAGGTGTCTCAGAGGAACACTTTTTAACGTTTTAACCCTCACCCTCACGGCCAGATGGCCATATGTGCAAAAAGGGAAGACCTCGATGATGGGATGTGAAGTAGCAGAGCTTCCGGGGAAAACTGAGTAAAAGTAATAATAATACTATTTTAGTATTTCTAGAGTAGGGACCAGCACTGACACTATTGTACATGGATTAGTTCAATCCTGGAACTCTGAGAATTAAACATTAAAATGAATATGTCAGGTCAACTCCTCAGTATCACCATGTACAGTCCCTTCCGAATGTACTGGAACGGCAAGACCACATTTTATTTTTTCCTACTGTACACTTAAGACATTTGGGTTAGAGCTCAAAAGATGAATATGTGACGATCGATCAGAATTTCAGCTTTCATTTCCTGATATTTACATCTATGATGTGTTTAAACGACTTGGCACCGTTGATTTGAACCCACCCATTTTCCAAGTGATCAAAACATTTTAGAAGACGTGAGTGACAGGTGTTTCTTGCTGCCCAGGTGTGCCCTGTTAGATTGATTGTTTAAACAACGAATAGCTCTGAATGTCTACTGCATTTGTTGTTAAAAAGGGTGAACCCAAGCAGTTGATAACAGAAACATTCGTGAGAGCTGTGTAGAAAAACCTAAAAACAAGAGTCGGTATCATCGCTAGCAATCTCCACAGGGCAGGGGTGAAGGTATCACAATCCACCGTTTGAAGAAGACTTCGAGAGCAGAAACATAGGGGTCATTGCACAAGATGCAAACCACTCATGAGCAGTAAGAGTCAGAAAGCCAGATTGGAATTCGCAAAGAAACACAGACAAAAGCTTTGGAACCAAGATGAACCTCTACCAAAGTGATGGAAAGGCCAAAGTGTAGAGAAACAAAGGATCTACTCATGATCCAAAACACACAAGCACATCTGTGAAACATGGTGGAAGTAGTGTCACGGCTTGGGCTTGCACGGCTGCTTCTGGAACATTCTCAGAAATCTTTATTGATGATGTAACTCATGATGGTAGCGGCAGAATCAATTCAGAAGCCTACAGAGACATTCTGCCTACCACTTTACAGAGAAATGCGTTCGACTTAATTGGGAGAAACGTCACCCTGCATCAAGACAATGACCTAAAACATACTGCAAACACAACAAAGGGCTTCACCAGGGGAGGAAAATGGAAGGTTTTAGACTGGCCAAGTCAATCACCAGACCTTAACCCAGTTCAGCAGCATTTCACCTCGTGAAGACGAGACTGAACGGAGAAACCACACCAAACAAACAATAACTGAAACAAGATGTGAAACAAGCCTGGAGAAACATCACAAAAGATCAGTCCTACAGTTTGGTGATGTCAGTGGCTCGCCGGCTTGATGTAGTTATTGCAAGCAAGGGTTACGCAACTAAATATTAAGTCGTATTTACTTTAAGTCGGTCTGTTCGAATACTTCTGCTCATCAAAAAATTGGGTAGTCTTTCGCCAAAGCTGCCATGTTCTAACTTGTTTAACACATCTACATTTAAATATCAGGAAATGAAAGTTTTGATTCTGGCCTATCTTCTCATATCCATATCTAATTCGTCTTCGGTGTATAGCGGAAAACAAAAGAATTGACCTTGCCGTTCTAATACTTTTGAAGGGGACTGTATCTGCTTCTTAAGGGATTCTCTAAAGGGAACGCTTCAAATCATTCACAGCATTCAATTTCGCACCACTAACGTCCAAACGTTTTTGGAATACATTTTTCAAAGAATGTTCTGATCCGAGGTTCTCGAGGTTCAAATCATCTACATGCTGTTGTAGTCCAGTTCCAAACACAAGTGCTAATTATCTGGCCCAAGGTCAGGGTGATATGAAGTAGAAAATAAAAAACTGAACAGATATTTGTTGACAAGTGGGTGAGAAACCCAAAATCTGGATCCAGAAAATCAAAAGCATAAGGACTAGTAAGGTCAAAAACATGTGATGTTTACTGCATGCCCAAGCTCGGTTCATTATATATAAATAAGATCAAGTGTCTGCTTTAAATGAAATAAAAATGTATAAATTATGGAAAAGTTGAAAAATGTTTAGGGAAGGGAAGCACACATTTCGGATGCTGTCAGTAGCTCTGAACCTCTGCTTCACTAGGGGTTGTTTTTTCTTTAAAATTTTTTGCACTCTATTTTATATTTATGAAGATAAATATTTTCCGAACTGACCCTGAAGTGCAGAATAATTAACAAAGAGCTGGCTTGCGAGGAGAAAAAATAACCAGATCTGAAAAAGGCAAAACTTGTAATAAAATAGATTTATAAAGGTTACACTGCAGGATATAAACCTAAGGCAAGACCGGATTACACTGGACAGTAAGGTGCAGTGATAAGCCTGTGGACGACTTTAGAGCAAACTTTAGAGACAGACATCATCTAATTGTTTCATGAGAAGGATGAAAATCAAAAAAGAAAACACATCAAAACTACAGCAGCCATAGCATATCGTGTATGAAATATTATGAATACATTTAGCATATTTTATAGCCGCCTCAGGAACTAGCTCAAACATCATTGCTGCAAGAGTAATTGAGTTTGTCTGTACTGTGGCTTTAGAAGTGTACAAAAGAACATTTATAGTCTAAAATTATCTCCCAACTTATTTTATGCTTCTTTAACTACGCTCTCAGAAAAAAGGGGGCTCTTCAAAAAAAAAAGTTACCTAAGGGTTCATTGGACAATTAAGGGTTCTTAGTTTCCTAAAATGGGTCTATTTGGAAAGCTTTCAGATAGAGAAACGCTTTGTTGTCAAAAAAAAACAAAAACCCAAAAAACTTTAACCAAAAAACCAGCAATGGGGTATGATCATGGGGGTATGATCAAGGGGACATGGTGGCTTAGAGGTTAGCACATTTGGCTCACACCTCCAGGTTTGGGGATTCGATTCCTGCCTCCTCCTGCTGTGCACTGAGTTTGTGTGTTCTCTCTGTGTTTTGGGGGTGTTCTCTAGTTTCCTCCCCCAAAGACATGCATTGTAGGCTGATTGGCATGTCTAAGTTGTCCCTAGTGCATGAAGGTGTTTGCATTTGTTCCCTGTGATGGGTTGGCACCCTGACTAGAGTGTCCCATTCCCTGTGCACTGAGTCCCCTGGGATAGGGTCCATACTCCCCATGACCCCCTATAGAGTAAGTGGTACAGAAAATGGATGGATGGATGTATGGGTTGTGATCAAGCCTGTACTTACTTTCCAATAACAGTACACCCCAAAGTGTTGTATTCCTCTTATACCTCAGCAGTTTGTCAATGCTAACAAATTTTTCGCTATTGATTAAACAACAATACGTCAAACTTTTTACTTCATATAATTTCTAGTTGCATTTGAAGTTGTGGAACATCCGTGACGTTACGTTATGACCACTTTAAACATCCGCAAAGCTCTCCAGACTTTCTCATGTCAAAACAAATCAAAGTTACAGCTTGACACTTGACACTGGACACGTCACCATATCAACTTTGTCACCAAATTGATTGCACATTGATTCGAATGGACATTTCTAATGCCGCCTCTGTGCACAGAGGCTAGATAGGCTACTGCCTGTTCAGAATTCAATGTTGTCATTCATAACAGATAAAGAATGCATTTCCCTAGCCTCGTTTGTCAATAAACATGGCTCAGAACCGCCTATTTTCACAGAAAGAGGCATTTTGACTGACCTGGCAGATGACCAACCACAGACCATTTCCTCTAGCCTGTCATATGATCTAATTTACTTACGACTAACTGCTTTGAGCAAAACTTTCAAAGAGAAATGAGATCCAATGAACTTTTATCAGTCTGGCTCCGGGGACAGAAAAATAAGGTTTGTCTTCTGAAAACTGCCGCATATAGACAGAGGTGTGAAGGGCCAATCAGACTGCAGGCTTTAAGATCCTGGCCAGAGATTGTGGCCAGAAAAGTGTACAGAAGAAATCACAAGCTCTGAGTCCTGATCCATTATCAAGGACTGTTGCAAGTCCCTCCCTGGTTTGGCTCGGTCCTAACTCTATAATTTCATTTATCCCTAATCGTCGTCTCACACAATCTGTTCTTCTGGTTCTAGTGTACCCTCTGTGCCCTCTGAGTCCACGGGTGATAAGCTCTGTAACGTTCTGCCCTAGCTCCTACGTGACTGCAATTTCCATCAATGCTAAAGACATTAGCATTAGCATTACCTTTCCAGGTTTTTCCATGACTAAACAGGTCTCTTGGTATCTGTGTCTTACTTACAGTACATCCCTTGCACAAACTTCTAGCATTATTATTATTATTATCTTAACAGTTGTTATACAGCTTTGCAACTCACTTTATAGTGTAATGTGTTCTCAAAAGTAACACCGATGAGAATCTAGATGACGTAAACAAAGCGTTATTATGACTCTAGCATTAGTTCCTTGATGAGAACCACTGACAATTTGGAAAAGCTTGAAAGCAATCCAATTCAATTCAATTTGATTTGTATAGCGTTTTTTACAATAGACATTGTCTCAAAGCAGCTTTACAGAAATAGAAACATGGTATACAGATAATGAAAGTGTGAATTTATCCCAACTGAGCACACCACTAAGTGGCGACAGTGGCAAGGAAAAACTCCCTAAGATGCTTAAGAGGAAGAAACCTTGAGAGGAACCCGACTCAGAAGGGAACCCATCCTCATTTGGGTAACAACAGATGAGGTGAAAAAGTTGATACTGGATTTATACGAAGTCTGTAAGGTCTTAGGTGCAGCCGTGGTCCCAGTAGTCCGGAATTAGAGAAGATTTGAGCTCCATCCAGAGGCAGAAAGGATCTGGATCTCCAGTATCTCCATAAATTCGTGTGGGGCTCGGCAAAAGGAGATGGTACGGGTGTGTGATTAGTGAGATTAGTGACTTACATTCAGAGATGCGAGTGTGTGTGTTGTTGTTTATTTTTCATATTCATCTCGCAAGACAGTGATAGAGTATACACTGGAAAATGCAGCCATGGAGTTAAGAGTTAAAGGAGAAAGTTTTGGACCTGACTCTTCCAATTTATATCCTCTAAAGTATGCATTCGATTTGCTAGAAGAGAGACTGGAATATATTACCACAAAGATGAACTGAAAACATCTCAAGATCTCTTGGCACAAACAAATGCAATATATTGGAAACGTTCCGATTTTGGAATATATGAGTATTATTCGTCATTTTTCATATGGGTGTCACACCTCAGCTGTAGGGAAAACTGGTTGAATCTCTTTTAAGTGTGAAATTGGGTACAATAGAAGAAAAAAAAATCTATTTTATACCATCATTATCAAATGTGTGTTTCTGTATTTATTTATTTTTTTCCTTCCTGTTTATGTATTCCATCTCTTTGAGCTCTGCTTTAGTTTATTTATGACACTGATGAATCATTCATCAGGCTCATCTTTCACTGTCTTGCCTTGTGTGTGTGTGTGTGTGTGTGTGTGTGTGTTTCTCTTTTTCTCATTCCTTCTTTTATTATTTCAGAATTCTGTTGAAGCTTGAAACTTACACATGACCACTGGTAAGGCTTCCTGGCCAATCAGAACGAGTGCTCTCAGAAGCGTGCGCTCTGATTGGATTGTGTAGCCCTTCGTTCCATCTCCTCCATTGTTTGATCCAAGTTCAGTGTACATCTGTGACGTTAAACTGTTCCCTTCATATGAGTCCTGCGAAAGGGTGGCGCCTGAGAATTCTCTTTCCGTTTGTGTTTTTCTGTTGAGTCCTTTTGTCGTCCCGTTTGTCGGCCATCTTGCGTTTTGTTTGTACAGCGTGTTACAGTATAACTCGACGCGGATTCAACTAAAATTTGTGAGAGGCTACCTACATAACATTTGCTAGCAATAGTATACAAAACTAGCATTACTGAATGGCGAGTACAGTTTCCATTTCCCGCTTAACCATTATTGGTTTGTCCATGACTGTACCGATTTGGACACACCAATTTGAAGTGGTTACGATTTGGCTTTGGACTACTCAGAGACGAACAACAGACTGTATCTGCTTGAGATCTTTTTCATTTTGATGTGCCAATTGTCCCATGACGAATTAAACCAGAAAAGGGTAAATAATATGAAAAAAAAATCTGCCTTCAGCTGGGTAATTTGCATAAATGCATGTGATTGGCTGCAATTGAGGATCCCTTAGTGAAGCCGAGCTGGTTCGTGTTTAGAAAAGTAGAATCGCTGGGAAACTATGGCCATTTCCCCACACACAGTTCTGGGTTGTGCTTCAATCATTTTTCAATCGAGTTCTTGGTTTAGTCAGCTAAAATACTTTGCTAGGTCCACATCTGGACCATGCTTTTCCGTCAATCCGACTTGACATTCGTCATAATTTCAGGAAGGAAGGATAGTGAAGGAGGATTTCAGTGGCGGGATAGTGAGGCAACGGACTTCATAAACATTTACCGGGCAGTCGTAGCTCATTGCTAAAGTGTTGGTCTACTTCTCAGAAGGTCATGAGGTCAGTCCTCAGCACCACCAAGCTGCCACTGTTGGGCCCTTGAGCAAGGGAACCCTCAATTGCTCAGCTGTATGAATGAGATAAATGTAAGTTACTCTGGATAAGCGCGTCTGCCAAATACTGTAAATGTAAACATTTGGGCTGAAGTCGTCGTACAAGCAAAATGACAAGGTACGTATCGCAACCGCTCCGTGTTTATCGAGATCTTGAAAGAAATGGCTGAACGTAGACATCGGAGAACCCGGGTGTGGAACCAGAGAAAATTTTTACGTTTAAAAGGTAAATTGAAAGAAAACAAAGAAGTGTGCTTGGCTGAATAGCGTGCCTGTTTTTTTTTTTGTTTTTTTTTACAGCAAGCTTCAACGCATCATGCAGGTCAGTTTAGGAATGCGATCTGTTCAGACAGATGTCAGATATGCTGTAGGCCATTTCGAACAAAACAAAACAACACAAAAACCCCGATTTGGTCCACTTTTGCCTGCTGCGAACGTAGCCAAAGAGACATTCACTTTCTATCCACGTGCGATTTGAGCAACACGCCAACAAAGTCACAGCGTGACCACCAACGTTTGAACTGCGACTTCTTCGGTTTTATGCAGATGCAAATGAGGTATGACGTGTTGAAAGAGACAAATCCAAACGATTGGCTCGTACGCTTCCTCTCACCAGTCCTGTGACACATGTGGTCCGACATTTCTTCAGTTCCCCACTCACAACCTGCAATTAGTTCCCATGTACTCTTTGACATGCAACAAGTTGAAGAAAAGCTTATAATCGTGCTTTCATCTTTATCTCGTCACGAATGGCGTCTCGTTAAATGCGTATAGACGTATTATAAAGAAACACAAAAGCTTAGGAGGAAGTTGGTGTGTGGATGACGCGAAAAGCTCAATAGTTAATAGCTTGGGCTGCTAATCTGTCAGTAAAGCTAGTGTGAAGCCTAGCACATTATATGTAAATAAAAATGTTTTTTTAAAAATTAAAACTATTTTCACGCGAATAAGTAGCTTTAGAAGCTGTAAAATAGCTCTTGCTGGTTCTCATCAGAACTAGAAAAAAATGCTGAACAGTACACGCCCACAAGCAACAAACTGCAACTGACAAGAGCGATTTGTCACTTGCTAGTATGAACATAGATTAAGATAATGGCACTTTCATGATGCACTTTCTTTCTCTAGCCCATGCTCTCCCCCCCCCCCCCCTCTCCATTTCACTACCGTTAATGATCTAGGTTTAATGTCATACTTTACTGTCACTGTAACGTGGGACTCAATATAAATGATTTACACACAGTGTGTGAGTTTGTGAGTGAGTGAGAGCGGATGACCTTAACGCATAAATGGCGTCTGTAAATGCTTGTGAATTTCAGCTCTAAGTACAGCCTAGCAGACTTGAAGACGTCGAGGCGGCAGCCAGCAGGACATTCGATTCCGAGCAAATAATGACCCGCGCTCGCGGCTTGTTTATATTCCGCTCTTGCTGTTGTTCCAGTCCAAATACAAGGCGCTGAAACGACAACATCGTAATGTCTCTAGATAATGTAAACTGGCTTGAGTCATTAATGCGGTCCTGCATCATTCTTCTTCTGCTCTCTGGGTTTATGTGTATGCACATCTTTTTTTTTTTTCTTTTCTTTTCTCACAGTAATTTTTCCTTCCATCGTTCTGCCACTGTCTTTCTCTCGCTCTCAGATCATGGGTGATCGGCGCTATCGCTCTGCTGTGTCTGCTCGGTCTGACGTGGGCTTTTGGCCTCATGTACATTAATGAGAACACGGTGATCATGGCCTACCTCTTCACTGTCTTTAACTCCTTGCAAGGGATGTTCATCTTTATATTCCACTGCATTCTGCAGAAGAAGGTAAGCACCACACACACACACACACACACACACACACACACACACACACACATGCACACACATCTGATAGTGGGTCAAGACTCTTCACTTTAATAACAGCACACTTTATATGACCTTCATGTTAGTTACTGAATAATAAGACAAACAACTGAATGATACGCTTGGACGTACTTAAAGGGTTAAAAGTGATTTACGAGTACACTAAACTACTACCACACATGGTATCTCTGTCATATGTTTGTTTTCTATGCGTGATTATGCATTTACACATAATAAGCCATAGAATGAAATAACATACATTGCGATTGAAGTGGATGCTCTCTGTTTTGTGGAAGCAGGTTTAGGGGGAAGGCTTTTGCTGTGTTGTGCAAATTAAGTTTCCACCTTTGATAACCTAAACCTAGTGGAGGAAATATATACGGTTAAATGCATATTCTAATTTTAAACATTGATTAGACAGGTAGATCTGCTATGACCTGCTGTGGCAGTACTGCCTGTCGCACCTCCTCCGGTGCCCATGGGATTACCGCTCTTCCTTCAGCCTTGCCACCATGCCTAACACAACCAGAACCATACCAGACCTCCCCAGTGATTAAAGCTGTAAGGAGCCCTACTGGCACTGTTAATGCATGCTCAGTGCCACTGGTTCCGTATGGGATAGGTCAGCTGCAGCGTCGTCAGCCGGATACCACCACTCAACAACGTTTCGCTCCTTTAACCCCAGACGTCGTCCTTCCACCTCCTGCAACGAGACCTCGGGTTAGGTGTTTCTACCCCAACATTTCTTCTTCCTCCTCACCCAGAACCAAAAGCTGCTCTTCTTGACCTCTTCAGCCAGGTCTTACAGGGCCTTCCACTGATTTGCTCCAGTTACAAACATACTGGGTCCGAGTCCACCTTTGACGAGTTCGAGTCGAGACCAAGTCCTTAAACAGTCGGGTCCGAAAGGGGCCGATCCGGACTCAAGTCCTAGTCCGAGTCGAGTCCAGAAAGTAAAAAAAAAAAAAACCTCAAGTAAAAGTACTATGATTTAACTATACTCAAAAATGTACCATTACAGTAAACCATGGAATGGAGGAGTGGGTGGATGCAAGTGCAAATAATTTATTGTATAAAGTACATTTTAATTAGATAAATAAATACAAATAATGTACAGACTGGTATGAACTATCAGAAACAGCGATACGATTTCACAATCCAAATCGTATCATAAAATATCACAATACGATTAACGTCAGGCAGGGAGACAGTCATTCATTTCTTTTTATCTTCATTTTATGTTGTTATTTATTTTTTATCTTTCTTTTCATGTTACACGTAGACCCGATTGTACTCTGAAAAATTTCAGCGTCCAAAATGTCCGAATCCATGTCAAGTTCGAGTACAGATTTAATCGAGTGTGTGACAAGTCCGAGTTCGTTCATAATTAAACTCGAGTCCGGGCTCGATTCCAAGTCCAGGATCGAATACCCCAACTCTAGCCCATACCGCTCAGAAGGCGAACAGTTGATGTTCCAACAAATGCCGTTCCAACGGCATCCTCCTTCTACTGTGTAGAAGACAGTTCTCCCATCAGCCTCAGCGACTGAGTACTTCAGCCCCTTCCTCTCAGAGGCACCTTCTATTCCTTCCTCCCATGGGACAGGTAGCTTGATAGGGAGCACAGACTTGTCACCACTGGACCACATCACCAATGGATCCTGAGTGGCACAACAGAAAAGCATACATCCCTTTTCGGGAGATCGCGGGGAGATGCCTATGATGCAACACGATGGCAGGAAAATTGAACGTCTGGGTGTGAGGGATCAATCACAGCCTGTGAGTTTATGTATGCAGAAGAGGGCAGAGAGTGCTTTCCTCTGAGTGTGTTACGCTGCCATGCGATGCAGCATGAGCAACAGTTTGATTGGGGAGAAAAATGATGAAAGATACAGGTCTTCCTTCCAGTTGAGTATTAATATACCGTACATTTCTTCTTTTTTTTTTTTGAGATTGCAGAGCCAGAATTAGAAATGAAAACTTGTCAGATCTTCTCAAGCCTTGGTTGCTTAAAGTCCTCTGAGGCATGTCTGCGATTTGATTCGCCCGCCGAGACCTGCTCACTCTATGAAATGCTACAAATTTCCTGGCAGGCCGTGTACAATTGGCTACAACAGCTGCGCAAACAGTAACGAGGCGTCCGTCTTAACTTTGTTAAAAAGCAATTACAGCCTTATTATTGCAAGTGCAAGTGGGAGTCTGGTTCTGATAAGCCACGTTAATGCTTGAGTGGAGAGGTTTTTGGATCCAGTGATGCATTTAGAGTCCCTGACGCTTAATAACTCAATAGAGGGAGTGAGTTTGGGTGTGTTTCTGTGTGTGTGTGTATGTGTGTGTGTGTGTGTGTGTGTGTGTGTGGCCATGAGCTGTTGATGCTTTTATACCAATGGAAAGGTCAACCAGCATGCTAACTATTAAAGTCTGCCTGTGTAATTGACTGTCTGATCACAACACTTAATTCTTGTCTCTCTCTCACACACACACACACACAAAAATCTGCATTCTTGACTAATATACGGTGTGTGTGTGCGTGTGTGTGTGTGTGTGTGTGTTTGTATTCAGGTGCGGAAGGAGTATGGCAGATGCCTTCGTACGCACTGCTGCAGTGGGAAGAGTGTAGAGTCAACCATTTCAACCTCCACCAAGACCAGCACAGCACGGACACCTGGACGGTACTCTACAAACTCTCAGGTAACACACACACACACACACACACACACACACGCACACACACCCAACGTGAAGCTCATTACAAGCCTCACAAGCCACTTTCTCCCCCTCCCCCTTTCCTCTCTTTTGAAGTTCATAAAAAGTTACAAACCACTGACACTGGAGACTCCTTCAATAAATGCTAAATAAATCTTCACCAGATCAACAATTACACACGTTTTTTTTTTTTTTTTTCTATGTGCAGCATCTGCTACACAAGTCCCATAAATTACTTGTCACGTACCGGGAATGCAGACAGAAGCAAGTGTAGTAAAAAGATTTATTCGCGTGAGGCAGGCAGACAAATCCAAAAACGTAAGGCATTATCAAAGTAAAAAAAACAAAAAAAACAGGCGTAGATCAGGCTTGGTAAAGATAAGGTGGCACTGAAGCAATACTTCATGACGTAATACAGAAACACGGGTGTAAATAGACTAACTAATCAAAGGGGGAAACAGAAACAGCTGCAGACAATGATGACACATAAGGGAAACAAGCAATCACAAAAAAAGGGGTGGAGACAGAACAGAAACCGGAACAGAACACACGTGGCAAAGTAAACAACCCGGAAACGCGCTGTCGGGAGCTTTAGAAGGGAAAATGCCGGACATTAATGTACAAACAACATATCACATAAGAACAAGTGCTTTATGAAGCTAGTAGCTGGAATACTGCCAGATCTGCTGTAATAGAAAATTAATCGACACCTCCTGACCAATCAGAATCGAGCATTCTATGGTATAATTCCTTCCTGCCTTCCTCTTGTGTTGGATCTACCCCCCGCCTTCTCCTCATTATTTAAAAACCATTTTCCCATGTACTACTCGAAAAGAAATTTCCTCCCATCCAGTGGTCAGAATATAAATGTAGTATTGAAAGGTCCCACGAAAATATGTTCCATTTCCACAGTCCTGTGGGATTCGGTAGACAAAAAAAAAAACAAGCGGAGCGTTTTAGAGGAAGACAGATGGTTTGATTTTTTTTTTTTCTCGATATCAACTCAGAGTCGTATTCGGAGGATGTGGAATGACACGGTGAGGAAGCAGTCGGAGTCTGCCTTCATCACGGGAGACATCAACAGCTCAGCTACTCTGAACAGAGGTAATGCGTGCGTGCATGCACACACACACACACACACACAAAATTGTGGATCCACCTAGATCTAGACCAGGATAGAGCACTTACTGAAGATGAATAAATTAATCATCACACACATGTACTGGGATTTTTTATTTTTTATATACATATATATATATATAATAACAGAGATGTGACCTTTTGACCACTGCAAGTGATTTTTGCAATCTGTCCTGCTGTTCTGCAAAACTCTGTGTGTGTGTGTGTGTGTGTGTGTGTGTGTGTGTGTGTGTGTGTGTGTGTGTGTGTGTGTGTGTGTGTGAAACAAAGAAAGATACTGGAACAGCATCAGTACATTTATTTCCCGACTTGCTGATATTGAATCCCCCAGCAGTCCAACTGCAACGGACATCTGGTGTGTGTGTGTGTGTGTGTGCGTGTGTTTTCTGCTTACCAGCAAACTCTGTCTGTTTTGGTTACGCTTGATATTGCCTGAATGATAATCAGATTTTTCTCCTTTACGCTTTTTTAAAAAAAAAAAAAAGTTTTTTTTTTTTTTAGAAATAAGCAACGGAAGCAAAGATCCCCGTATACGCTATTCACCTTAATTGCACAGCACTTGTCCTGTAGTTATAGAGTATCTGATCATAAAATTCACCTCCCCGGTTTCTTGTTTTTATGCGCTTGTTGAGTTCACCTCGCAACTCAGAAAGACTCCTCATCTACAACACACGAGTGGCCACTCGACACGCATGAAGAATTGTGTAGTGGGGAGCAGATTATTCACCAGGGACACACTCACTTGGCAGCAAGAGCAATGTATATAAAGCAGTTTCTTTGGCTATTTGCAGTGTTTACTGAGGTACAATCTGTGGACTAGCTTGTATGTTATATAGGCAGTTACCTGTCACTGTTCTGGAAATCAGCCAAAAATCTCAACTCTTTCTCCCAATAGGATAGTTAGCGAAAACATTCCAAAACATACCAAAACAATGTGGAATTGTGTTTTTGTTTAGTCTACTTTCTGACCTTTCCCTGGCTGTCTTCCTGCTAACAACATGTATAAGGAGCCAGTTCGACAAACACTGGAATAAAAACATTCAGTCTGCCTACAGATGTCCAAAACCTTGCTAACGAAGTGTGATTTCCTCTGACAGGCTTTGATCAAGTGCTACGCAACCATAGCGAAACAGGTACTAACTGTCAAAAAGTACGCCGTCACATCATCAAAACACACTCTGATTCTCAAATGACATCAAGTAGAAGAAATGTAGTCAGTAGAACAGAACAGAAAGTGACTGAATGAATCGACTGTTTCCCCACTGATGTAACCATGAACAGAGCAGTCGAGTGAAGAAATCACAATAAGGCTCGTATATTAAAGGGAATTGTACCTCGGCTGATTATGAGGCAGAATTATGTGGACGATGCTGATAATCAAAGTGAGAACTCGTTTCCCGTTGTCCATCCATCCATCCATCCATTCATTTAGCAAACCGCTTATCCGACATGGGGTCGTGGGGAGCCTGGAGCCTATCCCAGGGGACTCGGGGCACAAGACAGGAGACACCTTGGATGGGGTGCCAAGCCATCACAGGGCACAATCGCACACATGTTCACATACTATGGACAATTTAGAGATGCCAGTCAGCCTGTCTTTGGACTGGGGGGGGGGGGACGGGAGTACACGGAGGAAACCTTTGAAACACGGGGAGAACGTGAAAGCTCCACGAACACAGTGTGAAGGTGGGAAGGCGGGAAGCGAGCCCCCAACCCTGAGGGTGCGAGGCAAACGTGCTTACCGCTAAGCTACCCTCTCCATTTCCTATTGAAAACGTATCATTCTTAAAAATGTACCAGTAATGCGGTTGGTCTTCCATCAATCGGTCTTTCTCCCTTTTCACTTTTGTGGGAAACAAGACTTTTAGATTGTTAGAACTGTTAGAACTTCTGTTTGAGATACATGCCACAGAGCAGCATCGCAGTTCAGGAGGAAAGCCTGTACTTTTCAAGACTACTGTATGTGTAGTAGAACATGTCAAACGTTCACGTGTCAAGTGTGTGATGAATTGAGCTGAGAACGTTACCTACCTATGGTTATGTGATTGGATAAAAGTAAACGCCTTGGAGTTCTACAACAATGTCAGATCCACATGTAACTCTATTCTCTACAACACAGTCAGGTTGCCTGCTAGAGCCCTTAACATTCACTCTTGAGCATAATAAATCAGCACGAACGTGCGAGTACATCCAGACAAAACGCTAATATGAATACATCAGGTCCAAGCGCTACACACCGCATCCCCCTGCTGGAACCGTTTGATTTTGCCAAATCTCATTAATAGCCCAGATGGATATGATAAATTGGATGTTTCCGTCAAGCCAGAAACCTGCATGCGTCCACAGAAGGTTACCAGTTGAACCCTCTCATTTACAGCACGGGAGATGATGCTGACAGTGTGTCGAGGGGTTTGAATTTCACTTCTGAACAAAAGGCATAGAAATGATCAAAACGGCTTCCTTTGTTCTGAGGAATCTGACTTACAATTTCAGTACGGATTTTTGTTTAAAAAATGTAATAAAAATACAATACGGATTAATTTGCGCCTGCCCTCTATTCGCTTGGAGAGCTCATACAAGACCCAGCGAGTAACAGTTTACATAAGAGCACGTTTGGAGAAAGCGACAAGCATGGCTAGGCAATTAGGAGAAGTGAAATGACAGCACAGTAGTTTGTGTAGTGATTTAATTGCAGCTGTGAAGGGAACCTGCTTAGTGGACAGGGAGTTCAAATGCAGTGCAGCAGCAAAAAAAAATAATAATAAAATAAAACAAAGAAAACTTATTAAACAAACTTTAGCAAAGCTAGAAAACAACGTTCTAGACTGTTCCCCCCACGACTGCTTGTGCCAATTATAGAAACCGTTGCCCTTTCCGTTAAAACAGTCACTGTACATGATTATGCACACCCATGTAGGATAATTGATATTCTGGTCTGAAGTTCAAATGCTATTCCAGAGGAGGTGTTCAACACCTGAAGAAGAAGAAGAGACCTCTTCCGTGGCCGGTTCAACAACCTGTAAAATCACTGGGTGTTACAAACCTCTTTAAAAAAAAAAAAAGATCTGTCTAGTTTTCGAAAACTTTACTTCGTCTAGAGCTGGTTGCAAGGCTCGGTTGCCTTAACCGAAGGGCAATAAAGAACTTTCGAATGCTTTGCAAAGGTTTAGTGGTCATTCGGCTGTCTTACGCTATTCAGCTCAGACCAGTGCAATGTTAAAGGGGAACTCGATCACATCATCAGGTGACTGATTGGTGTGCAGGAATGGTCCAGTTATGTGATGATCCGACAAAACTGAACATTGTGTATGTTGTGGCATGATCTTGTCTGGGGCAAGATCTCTTGCAAGCTTGAGGTTTAGAGAAATCCTGTTGAATCCAGAAACAGTTAAATATTACAAAACAGGGACCAGTTGCACCAGCTGAATGTGACTTCAATCATATCTTGGAAGTAGTTTGTTTAAATCTAGCACCGCAGACACTTAAGGTACATGATAACTAGTAGTGCGTAGGGTTGTAGTCAAGACCAAGTGGTCATGTCACAAACCTCTCCTTAGTCTTCTGATTGAAGGACTGGGACGCGCAGTGGTGCAGCAGGTAGGGTTGCGACCGCACGGCTCTAGGAGCCTTGGCTCAATCCTGAGTTGTCTGTGTGTACTCTTTGTGTGGGTTTCCGCCAGGTTCTCCAATTTCCTCCCCTCCCGAAAACATGCCTAGTCTAATAACTGAATGAGTGTGGAAATAACTATGCACGGTGCCCTGCAATGGACTGACCTGCCGTCCATGGTGTACTCCTGCCCCACGCTCAGTCTTCCTGGGGTAGGCTCAATATCCACCATGATGCTGACCAGTCTCAATTGTTACTGAATGAGAATGAACGATGGTACGTATACTCAGTCGTACTCGACTGTCTTAAGGCAGGACATGAGAAAGCAGTACTACAGACACGGAGCTGATAGAAGGCACAAATATCGATGTAGACATACTTATGAATAATTTGTCTACAAGCACATTAGACCTCAACAACCTGAAAGAGCACCTTCAGGCAGGCAGTGTTTGTGAACAAGTTATGAAAATGTGCACAGAGGACACCGAGATAAATGTCACGGGCCACTAAAGCTATACTGTTCGAGATCACTCTGAAAGGAAACAAGATTCATGATATCTACAGCAATAAAAAAAAACACCGTTCTCTCAAAGCTCTACAAAGGACATCAGTGGGAATGGGAGTGGACTTATTCACACTAAAAGGGCATATATTTCATATATTATTAGTATGCAGGTGCATATGTTATTTGCTTGTAAAAAAAAAAGATGTGCTAAAGATGTGCCCTTTTTACTAGCTTAACAGCTTGCCTGCTAACTAGCTGTGTATGTATATGTACATATATATATATATATATATATATATATATATATATATATATATACAGGGCTTGGCTTGACAAATTTATATGCAGATTTACTGTCCTGCTGTCTGCCTCATTCTAACCGTTGTGTCTTTCCCTGTTTGTGTCTGTTCTGTTCTTTTCACTTCTTTTATGTTCTTTTGCCATCTATCTCTCCTTCTTTCTCTCTCTGTTTCTGTCTGTGTGTCTGAATGGATTGTAGGTACCATGGCTAACCATCTCATCTCTAACGCCTTGTTGCGTCCTCATGGCACTAACCCTTATAACACATTGCTGGGAGAATCTGCAGTGTACAATAACCCCTCTGCGAATATGTTCAACACACAAGGTTTGACTATGTCTCTCTCTCTCTCTCTCTCTCTCTCTCTCACACACACACACACACACACACACACACACACACAAATGGTCTACACACACTTGAAATTATGCTGCTTACTCTTTTCACAATTAATCAGTATTGTAGTAGTAGTAGTAGTGACTCCTAGTAATCATGCTCTAGGCTAAAAAGCTCCTAAGTGTATATACAGTATCTCACAAAAGTGAGTATACCCCTCACATTTTTGTAAATATTTGATGATATCTTTTCATGTGACAACACTGAAGAAATGACACTTTGCTGCAATGTAAAGGAGCTTGTGTAACAGTGTAAATGTGCCGTCCCCTCAAAATAACTCAACACACAGCGATTAATGTCTAAACCGCTGGCAACAAAAGTGAGTACACCCCTAAGTGAAAATGTCCACATTGGGCCCAATTAGCCATTTTCCCTCCCCGGTGTCATGTGACTTGTTAGTGTTACAAGGTCTCAGGTGTGAATGGGGAGCAGGTGTGTTAAATTTGGTGCCATCACTCCCTCATACTGGTCACATGACACCTCATGGCAAAGAACTCTCTGAGGATCTGAAAAAAAGATTTGCGCTCTACATAAAGATGGCCTAGGCTATAAGAAGATTGCCAAGACTCTGACACTGAGCTGCAGCACACGGTGGCCAAGATCATACAGCGGTTTAACAGGACAGGTTCCACTCAGAACAGGCCTCGCCATGGTCGACCATATATATATATATATATATATATATATATATATACTATATAATCATATAACTATAATCATATATAACTATAAAATCAGCCAGTCATGTGTACAGTTAAAGTTCACATCCAACACCAGAGTAGTGAAAAAATATGATCTCAGTGATTTTGACAGGGGCATGTTTGTTGTTGCCACACAGGCTGGTTTGAGTATTGAGTATCTGAGTGGCTATGACTGAGTTGGTAGAGTGTGGGTTGGCCACTAATCACAGGGTTGTCCACTAAACGCTGGGTTGGTGGTTTGATTCCCGGCCCACATGACTACACATGTCCAAGTGTCCTTGGGCAAAACACTGAACCTCAAATTGCTCCTGATTGTGTGTGTGTGTGTGTGTGTATGTAAATGGCTGAATGGAGAAACAGTGCAAATCGCTTTGTAGAACTCCTAAGGTTAAAAGCGTAGTATATAAGTGCAGATCATTTACCATATTTCAGAAAATGCTGATCTCCCAAGGTTTTTGAGACTGGTTGAGGTGACAGGGAGGCTACTGTAACTCAGTAAGCACTCTTTACAATGACGGTGAGCAGAAAAGCATCTCAGAATGCTCAACATATCACACTTTGAGGTGGATGGGCTACAACAGCAGAAGGCCACATCGAGTTCTTCTCATGTCAGTAAAGAACAAGAATCTGAGGTTATAGTGTGCAAAGGTTCACCAAAACCAGACAGTTGAAGATTGGAAAAACATTGCCTGGTCGTTTTCCAGTCTTCAGCTCTTCCTGTTGTTAGCTGACAGGCGTGAAACCCAATGTGGTCTTCTGCTGCTGTAGCCCATCTGCCCAGCTTGAACCAGTCTGCCCGTTCTCCTTTGACCTCTCTTCTCAACAAGCCGTTTCCTCCTCTCACCCGATGGTTTTTTTTTTTTGTTTTCTGCACCATTTTGTGTAAACTCTAGAGACTGTTGTGTCTGAAAAACCCAGAAGGTCAGCAGTTTCTGAAATACTCAAATCAGCCCATCTGGCACCAGCGACCTTGTCATGGTCAAAGTCACTGTGATCGCATTTTTCCCCATTTCTGATGTATGATGTGAAGAGGAACTGAAGCTCTTAACCTTGTATCTGCATGATTTTATGCATGGTACTGCTGCCACATGACTGACAACGTCCAAAAAAATTCATTTCTTTCTTTTTAAGTTCTTCACAATCTATACAGCCGTCGTCAGTCTTGGTTTTTACATAAATCTGCTAAATAAGATGACTGTGTCAATCAATGATGTAGTTACATGTCAGTTCAATTTGAATCCTCTCATTAGTTAATACTTAATGTGGCGCATATCTTCGTCACACATTCTCATTGGTGGAAAGAAGCCCCTCCCACTCCAGTTCAGTTATAACCTTATATAGTACACCAAACCTTTAGTGATTTCAATGGAAAGCTATTAGCATTACACGATCTATACGCATTTGCTTTTCATTTAGCTTTTTTTTATTATTATTATTAATTTATTTTGCAGACACAATTGTATAACGTTGAGAGTTAAATGAAACATCCGGTTATTTTCTTTTTCTTTATTACAGCTATGAATCTACCGCGCAGCTCTCTGAGAGAGTAGGTAGGATAGTAATTTCCAGGTGCTGTTTACAGGATTGTTTAGACGATATTGCAGGTGTAATGATCATAGTCTTACAGCCCATATCACCCAATTTTAAAATAAATATATAAATAGATACTGCTCCGGTTCCACTATGTGATTGTTCACTAATAAAAATGTCCAAGATATGATGAGCTAAGTAATAGATTCGCCTTAAAGGCACGTGCATGTTTTTAGAAGCGGCTGGAACGTTATCGCGTAAGCCAAAGCGGGACACGCGTTCGGGGTTTCAAGATTATATCCGAACCGATCGTTTCTTAAGACCAAGAGGTGTATGTTACGTTAAACCCAGCGGTTCAGGAAGGAGAGGAAATGTGCTCAGAAGAGCATTAAAAGCTCTGCTAGAGACTAGAGACTAGAGAGCACCATTAATATAAGCATGCGTGCAAACGTTCCAGACATGAGAAGAAATAATCCGAGAACGGCATCGTTTCTAGTGTGTGCGTACACATCAGTCACACTCACACACACACACACACACCAACACGAACTGCTATAATGCTCTGTACAAATGAAACACATCACCATCTGAAACGGCGTGTTGTTTTGGTTAAATCAACCGAATGTGTGATTTTTGCTGTTTTAAATGTCGCACGTTAATTGAATGACAGCACATTCTTTAAAAAAATAAATAAATAAATAAACCTCCGTACAAGAGTTTAATATTATTCAGTAGCTGTATCGATTGTACTGAACCTTAAAACCTCACAGAACCTTTTTTTTTTTTTTAAGAGAGTGTATGCTATTATTATTATACATGCTGGCTGTAATGTCTATTAAAGCTGCCCTGCCCTTTGTCTTAACTATATATTTTGTCCACTGTGTGCATACCATTAACATTTTCTATGTAACCATGTCTTTTCCCCCACTCTCTCCTTTGTGTCTCTTTCTCTCCCTCCCTACTCTCCCTCTGCCGCTCTCTCTCTCTCTCTCTGTCTCGCTCTCTATCTCTCTGTTCATGCTGATGTGCAGCCTCCTACAGAGATTCAAGTATGACTCATTTTCTTTTCATTACCTACATCATCAGCTCACAGTTCTCTCTGCCCTGTCGTCTTTTCTTTTCTTTTCTGTCCTCTTCTCTTCTCTTAATAACAGGTGATGATAAAGTGTTTTATTCAAGCTACAGTATGTAAGAATTATTTGGTAAAAAATTGAAAACATGATTTTTGAGTCGGGGGATGGGGAGGAGAAGAAAAAAAAAAAACCCCAACAACTTTGTAATATGATATTCCTAAGCCGTTGTGCGTCGCACTGACAGTCTTGTAATACTAATTCGCTGTGTCGGAAAGCCGGTGCCGCGTCAGGGCTAGTCGGCTCGGATCAGGCGTGAAATTTGTACGCATACGTCATACGCCAGCTTAGATATGTCATCATGCCCCGACTTTAGGCACGAAGGAAGTCCGACGACACAAAAACGGCAGTGACAGAGAGTGATATGACACTAGGAAAGGGAAAGGATTCAAAACTTCTCGTAGAGTTTTAGCATTTATTATTTCTGTAATTTGGTGGGAAGGTAGTGAGTGATGGATTACGATCCACCGATTTATCCTTGTTGTAGAATTTGTGAAGTTGTTTGTGAAGAGACAACTCATAATGAGTAATGACTAACTGGAGGTGTTTGTGAGGTTTTCTGTGTTCTGTTAATGGTTTGTTTGGTATCGAGTTTAATAATATACTGCCTTGAATTCTCTATGTGAAAACATTCTTTTTGTATATTTCCTCAGATTTGAAGGTATGGGCGAAGTGAGCTTCTCACACTTGACCACCAAAAATGTTCATGTCATGTATGAGATCTGTCACTGTCTACTGAGATTTTAAAGCGAATCACAACAGTGCTGTATAACAATAATGCCATTCTATATTTAATACTTGACCGGCAAGTCTAATTGGTTTTAGACAGTTGTATTAGTGGGGAAATGCCAAGTGTACGGAATATTGTGCTCATACAGATAGAGATGTTCTTGAGGTCTTGAGGAAAAGCCCTTACATTCAACTCCCAGTCTGGTGTGAGATTATAGCGAGGCAAACGCTTTTCATTTCATCCAGAGCTTATACTGAGGCTAGCTAGCTAATGTTAGGGGACTTGTTTGTTCTGGTGCTTATCAGGGAGTCGCAGTAACCAGTTGGCTGTAGCTACAAGACAATCTCTTCTGTAGTCGTAAAAACTTGGTCTGTAGACTACTGTAGCTATACTACTTACATCCTGTAGCTTTAATATCATGTTCCATAGACTTGTCTCAAATCAGAATGAAACACCTTTTAAATTATGATGAGTTTTGGAAGTTTTTGTAAAGGTTTGTCTCCATTTTTTCAGAGGGGATGCTGAATAATGCGCGAGATGCCAGTGTCATGGACACACTACCGCTCAATGGCAACCATGGCAACACTTACAGCGACTACCTCACATACGGCTCATCCTCACCAACTACACTAGAGAAGAAGATCTTGAAGGAGCTGACAGCCAACTACGCATCCACCTACCACCCCAGCGCTAAGCTTGCCAACCACGTCGCCAATGGAGGTGTTCCCAGCCCGGCGAGTACGGCAGGCATCAACCGTGATGACGAGAACGCTGCTGCTGTTGCCCTGGGAATCTCCAGAGAGGATGAAAACAACGCCCACACCGCCCTGAGCTTGGAGATCATCAGGGAGGAGTCTCAGGCACCTCTCCTTCCACCAAGACCACTGCCTCCAGATGGCCACCCCCCATTACACACGTTCTCCACCCACCGGCGCCTTCCGCAGGAGAACAATGAGAGTTTTTTCCCTCTACTGAAGAACGAGACACACTCATCTCACGTGCTCAGAGACTCATTATACACCAGCATGCCGACTCTCACCGACCACCCACATGGTACCAATGACATCAACGGGATCCGTGACGAGGACGAAGATGAGGACGAAGACGAGGAGGAAGACGAGGAGGAGGACGACGAGGAGGAGGACGAGGAGGAGGAAGGGAGCGAGCTGCATTTGGCCAATGGGAAAGGAGTCATGGCAGATGCGGATGATGTATACTACAAGAGCATGCCTAATCTGGGCTCGCGCAATCACATACAGGAACTGCAGAGCTACTACCACATGGGCCGTGGAGGAAGTGATGGATTCATTGCGCCGCCTGAAAAGGACGAGTCGTCACCCGAAGAACAGCCGCAAGACCCCTCGCAATTGGTCACGAGCTTATAGGCGCATACATACACATCTTGTGAGTGTGTGTGTGTGTGTGTGTGTGTGTGTGAGATGCAATGCACAAGGCACGGGAACCACTACCTACTGCACTGATCAATCCCTAGAGAAACTGATAGCAGATAGCTGCCCAAAAACCAATGACAGGAACCCAGAGTCAGATAGCACTAGGAAAAAGGACCAGGTAGGGTAACTTTCAGGTAGGACTAGTACCAAGAAATTCAAAATATTCAGCGTGATTGATCAGATCTATCAGATGTACAAAACACAGGCTCTTTTTTTTGTGTTTGTGAAGCCATCAGCCATTTTGAATAGCAGACTGGGAAAGAACATACTGAATGACACGGTATCCATCAGAAGCCACGTATTCCAGTGAGACACGTTATCGATTACCCTGTCACTTCTCCCCTCTACACAACTTTTTTCCCAACTGCTGTCTGGCCATGAATCCTCTGGATTGTCCCTGTGTGAATAAAACGATAGCGACAAACTAGTTGCCATTTTAGATGATTATCTATGTTGATAGACACCGACCTGGACCTTGAACTCGTTCTGAAATAATCCTCTACCCAGAATTCCTCTAAACTTCGGGTGACGATCCTTTGCTGCACACATTCCTTCCTTCCTGTTTAACACTGATTACTGTTGTATACCATGTATCACATCACAACAAAGCATCTAATCCTTAAGACTTAAGGAAGCATCTTTTTCTTACTTTTATTTTTCAGTAATATCAGTTATCGAGAGGTAATACGCACTAATAACTAAAGAAACGGGATTTCTATGTAAAATGTACAGAAGCCCCTTGCATCACATATCACGTACACCTCATAGTTTTGATACTACTTTTTTTCCCCCCCTGCGTATGTGTTTGTGTAGAAGTAGACCAATCCAAAAAAAACTGTGCTGGTCCTCTGCACTATTCCCCCCACTTACCACTAGGAGCGCCCATTCACACACACACACACACACACACGCATACAAACACACACACATTCACATATAACACATATATTCAATAAAGACATGCAACCACACATTCCTTCTTTATCTTATTTATCATCCAATAACCACTCTTGTTTTGTTGCATTGTCCACTCTGATTTTAATTTCAATGCAAAAACATATTGTCAGTTTTGGCCAAAAAGAAAGAAACGATGGCTTTAAGACCTGCAGGTTGAATGTGTCCTGTTCCAAACTGTTCCAGTTTTCACAGATTTAAATGATGATTATATACAAACAGGAAGTGGTCACCAGATACGCTACATCCAGTACATCTACTAGTATCTAATATATTTAGCTTCCAGGTCTTTCTCGTTGTGTGTAGGGCCTCAGTAATTCTATCGATTGGAATAAATGTTATACAGAACATCTGCGAGTAAAAGAACAAGCTGTTAAGAATCGAATGTCGCTGAAGACAAAATCAGCATGGAAACGGGGCTGTTTACTCTTTTTTGACTTCCTGTAGCTTGCACATCTACTTCTTTTTATTTCCCTGAGAAAAGTGACTTGGTATTTATTTCCACAAGGTGCTTTATCAGATCTTAATTGTTGGATCATTGGTAGAGGAAAGATTTTAAAAATCAAATCGGCACTGAGACCTTTTTTTATTCTTATTATTACCATCAATATTGTTAATATGATATCTATGGAATTATTATTTATTCTTTTCATATGCATTCGAAATTGAATGAGCTCATAACTAATATTTGTTGTAACAGTGAAAGTTGTTTGCCAACAAATAAAATGACTGAATTGATATTTAGGAGATTTTTTTGTTGTTGTTGTTGTTGTTGTCAATGGTGAGTTTGAGTTTGTGGGTTTCTCTAAATATTTAGAGATAATGGAGAACTGCAGTATGTAAAGAAGGGCACTTCAACCATAGACCATAACACCAGGTAGAAACTAGTAACAAAAATTAAATAAGAAATAAAACAATAAAATGCTGCTATAAGACAAGAATCACTGACTCGTTAGTGTGACGCTGTGACAGCAATTTGCCAATGATGGCAATTTTTTTCTTTATTAATTACTGACACATTAATATATATTTAATGCTGTTTCACATTATAACACTTTATAGCAGCTATGAACCATTGATCCAGCACCAGTCTGTCTTTTCTATCTTTTTCTCAGCCTAGTGTGAACTTTATTACAAAACTAAACAGTACTGACTGTACCATGAAAAGGTACTGTACCTTTTAAGTGAAATAAATATATAAACATTTATATCAACTATATAATAAATATTAAAGTAAATAAATGATATAGATCCAAACTGAACCAAAAAGTAACACTACAAATAACGAATAAAAATACGGACATCCAAAATGAATAATAATAATAAAAAAAAACACTTCAAATAACACAACAAAATTAGTCAGTGATAGTTTTTTTTTTATTTCATCTCTAGAGGTCGCTCTCGTACTGTGTAATGACAGAAGACCATTCTCAGTCGCGCCCACAATGGACACAATTGGATTTTTGCACATAACCGATAGTACCAGCAATTGGTTTTTGGTGCCGATTTAATCCGCAAAACCGATCAATCAGTCGAGCTCTACCTCCTACGAATCAGTACTGGGAATTCAACAATGCTGTGGTATAGCAGCAAATAACATTATGGTCTTATTTTCAGAGTCAGATGGCTCACTCATACCCTTTTTTTTTTTTTTAACATGCTGTTGCAAATCATGGGCCATATTCCTAACTAAGAATTCTCATCAATACCGATGAGAGGAAATTCCTAAACTAAAAGTAAGGTCGACCCTGTTGCTACGGATGACAACATGTTTCACAAATGAATATGGATGGATGGTGATTGGCTGTAGCGGTAATTTTGTTTCTGAACAAAATTCAATTGAAATGAAAATTTCACGTTACATCAAAAGTACAATAGTAATACTGTATATAAATATATAAGACCTACTGTATATTTGTGTATTAAATCAATTCCAATTTACATTTAATTAGAGTAATACTCAATCGTTATGTAGCACACTGCACCATAGTAGAACCATGGACTGTAGTTGTAAGTTGTAAGATTCTGAAAGGAAATGCATTTGACATGTGAGTATTTAGATATTTGTAATATGACACTATAGTTTTCATTTTATTGCTATTTTTTTATTATTATAATATGTCCTCTACATTAGCAAATCACTGTCACTGTCAATTATGAACCCTTTCATGCATCATGTCTGCAGTTATGCTTCATCTTTTTTAAGGTTGTTTTTAGTAAACATTAAGATGTAAATCACCTCCAACTCACTTGAGACTATTACTGTAATTTAACAATAACCATTATCCAGATTTCTATTGCTTTCTCGATTATTCGCCGTTCTCAGTGTAGCATGTCTCTCCTACACAAAATCCCAAATAATTTTCCAATGAAAATATTCCAATGAACACCCCATTTTGTTTGGTTTTCCGAGTTTGTTTGTTTTTTGTGCAGTTTTTCTAAACAGTATAAACTACGGTTACTTTTTGTTCTAAAATGTTATTTTCTATCATTTTGATCAAATATTTTAGACCTGTATGTTACTATTTTGGTTTATAAACAATTCCAGGCATAATGTCTGATCCTCTTTCACTCGTTGTATTTCTATACATGGACAATCAATTAACATTTTTAACATAAGTGATATTTAGAAAAAGTCTACATTATTTGACATGCAATTTTGCTTTGAGACAATGTCTATTGTAAAAAAGCGCTATACAAATAAAATTGAATTGAATTGAGTTGAATTTTATGTACAGTAGTAACAAAACAAAACAAAACAAAAGAAATCATTGATGCATGAAAGGGTTTAATTGCTAAAGGTCAAGAGGACATTATTTATTCTTTGATGTAAAATTCATGGTTGATATTTGCAGTGGCAGACAGTTGTGTAAACATTGATCTCCAGCAGTGTGCATTACTTAATAGGTGAGGGGACTGCTCAACTCTACGATCATTAATATCCTTCCTTGATTGACACATTGACACATTTTGAAAGCTCATTGTCATTAGACGTCAAACAGATTCAGTTGAGCACACCGTGAACTAATGCTGCTTGCAGGAACCTTTTAGGATTGTTCATGATTTGGTCTTAGTGAACCCCGCGATAGGTTCCCACTGTGTTTAGCTCTAAAATGCTGCAAATTACTCTTAGACTGGTGAAAAAAAAAAAAAAGGTCGACTTAATAACCCTGGCCTTGTTTTTAAGAGTTGCTCTTAATTTGTCAAGTAAGGAGCTACTTTTAGCCTTAAGATTCCATGTTGAGATTGTACAGAACCCAGGAGCCATATGTGCAAAGAATCTTAAATGTAAAACATTACTTACGGTTTTATTAATGCTAAAAAAATCTGTGCTTTGTTCATGTAAACTAATGCAGTATATTATGTTAATTAAGGGAACCTTAATGCAAACGAATCATTTTCTAATTTTTTTTGTTGTTTGTTGTTTGTTTTCAAACAGTCTCATTGTATTTATTATTATCATTATTATAATTAGCCAATGTATGTGTGTGGTGCCATGCAGTGGGCTGGCATCCCATCGAGGGCGTGTTCCCGACTCATTCCGAGACTTCCTGGACTACTCAATGTATGTGTGTGGTGCCATGCAGTGGGCTGGCATCCCATCAAGGGCGTGTTCCCGACTCATTCCGAGACTTCCTGGACTACAGTAAGCTCCGGATCAACCACTACTAGTAGTCACGGTGCTGTTGTTTGGCTGTAATATGTAAATCAAGCAAGAAAACTCTTTGACCCCACCCACTGGTCTTGATAGACAGGTGAGTAAACAACAACAAAAAGCATTGTGCATTATGGAGCAAAAGAAGAAGAAAGTTGTGTATGGGGCCATTTGTCATGGACTTCATTAAAGTGGAAAAAAGGTTCAATATTATTGGGGGGGTTCTCCAGTAATTGTCTTTTTTATTCTTCTCATTATTTCATTCATGATTGCATTTTATTAATTTCTTAAAGCAAAATCATTACAATTTCATGAAATGTGATTATTTATGTAAGAATTATTATAAACCGACATAATAAACTTATAACCCCCCCCCCCCCCATGATCTACAACCCCAATCCCAAAAAAATTCAGTTCACCCTGTACTTTATTGAAAACACATGATTGACACATTATTTGATGTTTAAATTTGATGTGAATTTAGCTTTGCCTCTGTTTAATTACAAGTCAACGTACACTTACAAATCATTCTTCTTTGCTTTTTATTACCATTTTCCATACAGTCCCAATTTTCCGGAATATACTGCTTATTGCTGCACATATTTATGTGATTATATATTTCAGAATTTTTTATACATTTACTTTTATGCACATATAGCATACATTTTTTTTTTGTATTAGATTTTATAAGAAATGATTACAAAGTAGCTAAATACATAGTAGCTAAAAACAGTTAAAAACAGTCATACGTGCAGATAAAGAACTCAGAATAGGATCTTGTATTACATGACAACTTTAACCACTCAACTGCTTTCAGTTTGCCTAATGATTTTAATTAACAACCATTTTAACCACTCCATGTCCATGCGGTGTGTTCGCCCATTTCAATAAGGTCCTTAATGAATCACACATATTTGGCTGGGTCAGGAGTGTAAACATGCTGTAATTACGAATTATTGATGACCATGTCTCACCGTGCAAACACACCGTCTGCAAACACACATAAATGTCAGTCAGCGTGTGTGCATATGTGTATGTGTGTGTTTCTGAGAATACCCTGGACAAAGCGTTACTGCGTTCATGAATATTTAACAGTAGTTTTGACAGGCACTTGAGTCTTTTGAGAAGAATTTTTTTATTTATTTCATTTTTTTTCCCTCCTCCAAGAGGAGTATGGAGCTACACTGCATTCTCCTGAGGTCCATCCTGCCTTTGACTTGTGAGTGCGTGCATGTGGGTTTTGTATGCGCCACGATGGCACATTTTGAACAGTTGAAGGCCTCTGAGACGCGAGTCATTTCACAATCTGCCGCCCATATCTACTCAGAAAAAGAAAGGGCATCATCTTTAGGAAGAAAAAAGTCCCGACAATTGTGGAAGAAAAGGAATTGTGCCTGTGCTGAAGTAGGAAATATATGCAAATATAGGAAGACAGAAACTGATGGTTTTCTTTATTGTTGGTGCTAATTACTAGAAGTGACCAACCACCAAATGCTCAGAAATGAAACCGCCTCCTTCTTATTCAGAACCAAACACGCCATTCAACATAAATCCACTATAAATTTGTTTAGGATCATTTCCTTACTTACTTTCTTATGTTATTTACTTCCTTCCGGAACGTTCCAGTTACTTTAGCTTGATCTGAACGCATTGAAATATTACGAGTCCCTGAATACCCTATAGCAAGGTCTAAATAAGCATCACCCGGTGTGTAATAATCGTCTAGCTGTTCATTTCTGATATCTAAGGACCTCATACTCAGATGAGAGAACGTAAGCTAAGTCCAAATGGATGGATAGACAGATGAAAGCATTAGAGAATAACCTCCAGGTTAATTAAATAGCCAAAATAATATAGCTCAGGATATAGGCTTTGTAATCGATTAGTGCTGTGTGTAAAATTCTCAGGCTTTGTCCTCTAACAAAAGGAGAGATGAAGCATACATTATATTTGAGGCATGATAGGGTTATTAGAGTTGATTTAATGGCTGCGTAAACAAACAGGGACATCTAATCCTGCTTATCTTTAGCCACCGAACACAGAATATACAGTAAGAACGCTCGAGCTTGGTCTTCACTCCGGTTTCTTTTGATATGCTTCACTGAGTAATAATGCTTCGGAAGCGTTTATTTATTTATTTATTTATTTATTTTTAAGCAGCACTGTAATGCCAGGTGGTCGACTGCATTACAGTTATTGACTGATGGTGGCCTCTGTGTAATTATAGAGTACTTATTTGTTAGGAATGAAAGAAAAAATACATTTATAATGTTCTCAGTGACTCAGTTTCAAACAAAGTCAAATAAGTCAAATGTGAAACAAAAAAAGAGAACAAAGGCAACGGGTAAAGAAAAAGAAAAGTGTACAATTCACACATTCTTGTTCGCTACATGTGAACAGGTGCAGTTATTAAACTATTACAATTAAAGTCGTTTAGACTCGCATTATGAAAAATCTCAATGAAAACGTCACTTGCCATGCTGTTGCTTTGTCTCTTGCCAGAGATGAAAAAAAAAAAGTCATGTGGTGCACACACATCGAAAATGTACGGTCAACTGTCACTTTGTCGCGTGCTCGTCTGAGCGTACGGTAAAACACCCCACCGTTAAGGCTTATTAATGGATTTTGGAAACAGGGCAGTCAGGAGGATTTCATCAATTATTGAGCAGCCGTGGATGTCCTCGGATGCAACCCATAATGATACTGGCTGGCTAACGGGGTCTACTCTTATTAAGCAGGTAGTATAGCTGTCAGCCTTGATGTTTGCTCTGAACCATGTAGGCTGGGCTGTAGTCCACATCCAATGGAGCGGCAGGCCATCTTCAGATTCTATAAATAGCACAAGCTTTAGCAATAATCACCCAAGGAATGGGGCATTTGGAGATACTAGAAGATAATAAGAGACAGTGTTATCATTCAGGCATTCATCTTCAGTAACCACTTCATCCTGGTCAGGGTAGCAGTGAATCCAGAGCCTATCATGAGAGTATGGACTGGGTATAAAGTGGGAATACAATTTGGATGTCACTGCACCCATGCACACACACACACACACACACACACACACTTATTTTAAGATGTTTACACACTTATTAAAGCCTACAGTATGTTTTTGGGAAGTTGGAAGAAACCAGCAAACCCAGAGGAAACCCACATGGACATGGGGAGAACATGCAAAACAGACAGTAAGCCAATCTCAGGATCGTACCACGGACCCTGGAGCTGTAAGACTCTTGACGTTGATATTTTGAATGGGCCAGTACGATGGATTGAATTTTTTGGGTAAATTACTCATTGGAGGGATTGTTTGCAAGCCAGTTTGTATACAGTGTCTGCTTCCTGACGGCTCTGTGCAGCCAGGCATGATATCTACTTCTTCTACATCAAGGTTTGCCTTCCAGGAGAAAGAGTGAATCTGGAAAGGTGTCAATCTTGCTGAGGAATTGAGAGTTCTGGGTGTGTTCGTACCACACAACACTTGTGCTTTCTTTTGTTGCAGGATGTGCAAAAGAACCTGCCAATCTCCTGATTTAATCTCTCCACCTGTCCATTAGACTGTGACAAGAAACTAACATTTACAATGAGGTACTTGCAAAAGGCTGTGTACATGAGAAGTCAATCTAACTCCTCCATCAGACAGGATGTCAGTAATCCATACTTATGAAACACTTGAATAGTACCTCAGCTCTCTCCATAGCAGTGTATGTTTTGCTGGTGTGAGCCTGACATACTGGTAAATCTGTGAATCTGCTCTAATGTAGCCGGCCTTGAGACATCTGTCTTGAGAGAAGGCCAGGAAGTCGACACACAACTTTCTTGTTAAGGCAGCAAATGGCTGAACTGAGCAAGCTATAAATGCGCATTGCTCTAGGTAAGGTGATTTTGAACAACCTGGGAGGGACTCTCAGCAGGAGCGGGCTAAATTTCTTCCCTAACACCCCACTGGACACATGGTACAATGCGTGATTTAGGCTGGCTGGGTTCTTTACTTGTGTCATCAGATAGTTGCAACAGAATTCTCTTCAGTTTTCCTTGAACCAGATTAATATGTGAGAATGAAAGGTGAAGAAAACTGCCTTGAGAGGATTTAAGCAGTATTTCTGGTTAATACGAGAAATGAATAGTGTCCCCTCAAACCAGCGCTTCTTCTCCTCTACGCTTCTTTAGTGGCTAGTAATTCCTGATTGCCCCTCTCAGTGGGACTTATTTTCCATGCATACGGCACACCAGGGTATAATTTGACTGGTCTGTCTACTATAATGTTGTGACAGTATAGCTCCAATGTTAGTTTTTCTGAGTCATCTCTGCTACAAAGGACAGTAGGCGATTAGGGTGTCTGAGAACGGGGAGGGGGCTAGAGAAGTACTCCTTTGAATTTACCCTTAAGCAGCGATGTGAGAGAATTGGAGACAAAGCTTAATCCTTGAATGGACCATGGCCAAAGTTGGCAGAAAACCACTCAGAATCTTTCACAGTGCAAGGCTGGGGATAATTTCTTTACTGATTATTGAGCCAGGAAGAAATAATACTTAATAATAAGATGCCTGAGCTTTTGTGAGTCATCCTGACAATCTTGTAATGCTAATTCATTTAACTTAGCTAACTAACTACAGTTAATGGATTAGTTGTATCTATTGACCCCAGAGCCTTGGTGAAAGCCGTTATATTCAGCCAATGATCAAGCAGTGTTTTGTGAGATTACAGTAGAGCTACCCGAACATATATTAGCTAGCTAGCTAATGTTAGGTAACTTGTCCGGTTGTAGGTTTTTACAGACTGAGCCTGGATGGATTGGATCGTTGCAAGGAGCAATTGGCAAAAGTGACAGGTCTTGTGATGGTAGGTCCCTGCCAATTGACCAGCCACTAAACCCTGCACAGTCTGAATTGGCTGCCAGTGGCTAAAGTGAACAGCCACATCTTTATCAGTTCCAGACCCATCACACTGCGATGCCACAAAAGAAGAGTTTTGGAAATTCTCTTTGGGAATGCTTCTTATGGTGACTATGAGATGACTACACAAGTAATATTGTAGACTTTACGATTATAGTACTATTACTACAGAAAAACCAGGCACATAGGATAACTAAAAACTAGATCATTATACAGTATGCTATTTAGAATTTAGACACGACAGGTTGAAATAAGTTGCATTCATTGTGTGGCAATGAAAAATATGTGGCAGCTAGTATGACTGTTAGCTTTAGCAACATGAAGCTGCTACAGACTCTCAGGTGCAACACATTAGAAAACTTGTAATGTAAGACCTTGTAATATAGCAGAGCAATGGGTATTGTTCATGTATCATAATTGAATGCAGGCCTCTGTAATCTCTTCAAGGGCAGAGCAAGCCATGTTTCTTTTCTACTAAAAGGTACTTGATGCAGTTGGCGAAGTAAAAGTATAGCTATTCAGGTTGTGAATGCCTCTTTAATGTGTCGTTTCATCGCCTGGGTTCCAGGCGGTGATGGGTGATGAGTATGCTTTACTGCACAGATGTGAATACCCCAGGCAATAAGTTTATTGTCCTATTTTGAGCACCAAAGCAGACCAGCACAGCAAAATTTCATCAACCTTTTCAACAGTTCACTGTTTTGGGGGATTTTGCTTTTGGATGCACTTGATGGTTTCTTTCGAAGTGATTGCTCTGACCATAGTAGAGACTATTCTTTATGCTGAATGTCCCCAACCACATTCCATGAAAGGATAATGGAGGGAGAGTTTGTGGCTTTTTGTAAACAAGTTAGATTGAGGGATTATTGAGTGTGATTGAGAATTAATTGTATTGCAAATGTGTGACTTGTCTGTGCCCTTTTTCCCCAATTTGGTCTTGCCAATTCCATCCTACTAGCTAACTCTCCCCTATCACACATCAGCTACCAACAGAAGAGTGTGACACACTCAGTGGAACATGCTGTCTATTCTGTTCCACATGCTACATACACCCGTGACTGTCTAGTGAGCTTGTGATCAACAGGGAAGAGAGAGAGTATGCCGTCCCTCTCACCCAGACAGCATGGCCAGTTTGCTCACTTGATTTCCGGCCATTGATTTCTGTCAGGATTTGAATCCATGATCTCCCAGTGATAGGGCCAAGGCTTTATCTGTTGTTCCACTCAGAAACATCTTACCAAGCCTTGCATCCAGTGGGAACCTTCCGCAATAAACACGTTGTGTCCAGTATTCACAAATTCACTGCACAGTCTATAGTTGATATTCCTCCTCACCATTCTTCCCCAAGAAGGGGTAATCCATGACTTTGTGAAACAACCGTTCAAGCTGTTGGAAGGATTGTCTCAAGGCAGACATTTAGTGTACACACTGAGGCCCTTGAAACTGTCCTTCCAGTCAGGAAAGGACTAATGAATGACACTCATCAGTTGTGTAGTCTGAAAGTAAACAGCTGAAATCGAGAGTGTGCTGTATAATAAATCCCATAGATTTACCTAAGAACTGCCATTTCTTTGTGCCTGATTTGTCTTTGGTTTAGAGGAGGAGCTGCACCTTGGCAGACTTGTAATAGTTTCTCGGTACTGGTAGAAAATCCATTGGAATTATCGTTCTCAAGAACCCAGGTGCTTTCCTTGACTTGAGACCACCAATTGTGTTGGCTTCTTCTATAACAAGAGAGACTTGGCAGGGTGGTTAGAGTCAATGTGCCAAAGTGTTTATTAAGTTCTGTTCTGGAAATAGAATCCAAAGTAAACCATCCTAATCACAAGTTCATAGCTTTCAACAATGTACTTGAGGCACTAGCAGACAATGTCCAGAGATGATCGGAAAGTGATATACACATAATTAGTCACGTTTCAGAAACACAGAAAGCATACAAGACTTGAAAAATAACAACACAGACTTTGAGATAAGCAAGAAACTGACTGTAGAATAGTCATCAAATACTTTCTTTGAACTTTATGGTATATTATTAGAATTTATGGGGAGGCTGTGGTGCAGGTGGTAGAGCGGGTTGTTCACTAATTGCAGGGTTGGTGGTTCAATCATATGCCCACACGCCTCCACATGGTGAAGTGTCCTTGGGCAAGACACTGAACCACAAGTTGCTCCTGATGGCAAGCTAGTACCTTGGCACGTGAGTGTTTGTGTGTGTGTGTGTGTGTGTGTGTGTGTGTGTGTGTGTGTGTGTGTGTGTGTGTGAATGGGTGAATGAGTAACAGCGTAAAGTGCTTTCTAAAAACATTAAGGTTAAAAGGCGCAAAGTATTCATGCACAAGTATACAGAATTATAAGCACAGTTAATAATAATAAGTGGTAGAAGATGGATGGATGGATCGATGGATAATAATAATAATAATAATAATAATAATAATAATAATAATAATAACAATAATAATGAATCTGGCTTTTTATTTCTTGTATAAGTTGAGTTCGGAGCAGGAATAGCTGTTACTAATTGCTCATTAAACATAGATATATTTTTTTTTACAATGCTACTTTTACAATAATGTCTATTACAGTAAATTTTTTGGACTTATTCAGATACAAACTGACAAGACTTAATGGAAAAGTATGACTTCTAATAAGCAATATGCAATTAGATTGTCCTTGCACACAATTTGTGTTCACAGTATGTATGAAATTTTTATTTAATTTTTTTACATTTATTTATTTTTTTACATTTTAAGACATATGTATGTGCATAAAATTTCTGTGTTAATTAAACCCCATATATATATATATATATATATATATATATATATATATGCTCTTGTCATTAAAAGAAATAAAGGCTATTCACTAACACGTTTGACCTTAAAGGAAAAATCCACTCGGAACAACTTGTAGATTAACCTTTATAATTAACCTGTGATCTTCAGCGGCGTCCGAGATGAAATTATTTTATAATGAAATTCTGAGGTGACATTTACGTTTAAAATTCTTTCATTGGCACGTTGGTCTATTTTAGTCCTTTAGTACTTTATTCTGTCCGGCTCTCTCAACTCGACATCTGTACACTCTGCTCAAACAGATCAGCCTTTCAAAAACTTCGATGTCGGCACCATCATGCTCGTGAATGGCTGACTAGTTTAGACTCTGGCGTAACTGCGTCATGTAGCTGTATTGCATTCTGGACCTTCGAGTCCAGCGTTTGCACCAGTGTCTCTACTACTTCTATGGGAAATGTCATTAATATTATACTGAACATCTCTGGAAAATGGTGAATGAGGGGGGAAACCATTAACTACTCACAGAAACAACAGAACTATATCACCAAATAACAAATTAAGACCGGAATCACTAAGCACATCACAAATATTTCAACATAATCATGTTTAATGGCACCCTGTCCAGGGTGTACCCCACCTTGTGCCCGATGCTTCCTGGGATAGGCTCCAGGTTCCCCGTGACCCTGAAGAAGGAGTAAGCGCTAGAAGACGGATGGATGGATGGATGGATTTAAAGACGTAGAGTGCTGCAGGGATGTCATGTTTTTGTAGGCCAAAAGTTAGTATCAGCCTGGTTCCCTCAACAAAAAGCCAATAGGAGTTTTTTTTTTTTTTTCCATTGGCTTTTGGATTATTGCAGAAAATAAGCTCTGTGAGCAACAAAGGTTTATGATTCTTACACATTTTGTTCTTATATGATAATTTTCACAAATAAACACAACGTTTATGAATTTTGAAGCCTAAACACAATCACCAGAAGTAAAAAGCTAAAGGCTTTAAACGAATTACACCATGGTCGCATGGCTTCGACGTCACCACCACTACTACGCTTCCGGTCGAATTTATTTATAGCACTAGAATTTGAAAAACCCACTACAACTGGAAAACGTTATAAAATGGTAATGGTACATGTTGGAAAGTTTAAGTTGGAATAGTTTGCACGAGCGTGGGTATAAACACAACGAGGCTTTAGTAAATGAGTTTTCCAGTTGATGACGTTTAATGTCCCCGACAACCTCTGTAGTCCCATTTAGCTAATAGTTAGCTACTGTCTTTTTCAAGACACGTAAAAGCTTAACAAAATAAAATACAACGTGAAAATATCCTGCACTTGTCTTAACCGCAGACCTTATTTCAGGCATTTAACCAAAAACACATTCAAAAACCCATTGACTTTGGGGGACGATGAAACCGGAAGGGCAAAAATGCTTACTCGATTCCGGGACTCATTCCTGGAGCACTCTATTGCACTGTCTTTGATTTCCTAGGTTAATCAGTTGGTCTTTAAAAAATACCAAAGAAATAATGCCTTATAAAGCACTTTCCTAACTTGTTAAAGAGAGTTAGAGAACACAGCATGGTGACGGTGATGTGCAGCAACATTATTCTCACATGCTTAGAGCACCATAAGTGTGACTGTCATTTCTAGCACAGAAATTATGTAAAAACTGGAAAATTATCACCGTAATTATCAACGATTGTTGCTATCATTTTACTAACAATACGCAATACTAAGTATTCTTGTCAGCTTTTATTATATTTAAATTATTCTTTATAGATTTTGGCGGTGCCGTATAATGATGCACAGATCCTTTATCAGTCATAACAATAGTGCAGTAGACCCCTGGCATTAGTATTATTATTATTATTATTATTATATAATCTATACTTGTTAACGGTTTATTTTAATTTATGTGAGTGCTTATTCAAGGCTTCAGCACTTCACTCTATAGAGTAGTCGCCATTTTACAGCAAAAAACAAAAGCTGTTTCTTTAATTTTTCTACCTTTTTTTTTTTATTGGCACCTTATAGACTCATAAACGAATAAAAATCAAGAAAACGTGTTCATTTTAATTTAGATAAACTCGTCCTTGGCGACGTTCCCTTATTAAACTTCATCGAACTCCAAATTTTCATTCTCTTTAGGATTTAGGAAGTGCTGGGTAACCATGGAGACGGAAACGGCAGGATATCACTTCGCAGGCAGAGTTATAACAGTATACTGAGACCTACTGCCAACAGGGCTTATTATTTTGTGTGTGTGTGTGTATGTGTGTGTGTGTGTGTGTGTGTGTGTGTGTGTGTTCAATGACAATTTACTTTTTTTAAAATATATAAAAGTTAAGTTAAAGATAAAGTATCGGATGAATTCATTGTCTAAGATAGTGTGTGTTTTGACCTTGTGAGGACATTTGGCTGGTCCTCGTGAGGAAATATTTCCTTTTGTTAAGACAAATGTTTGTGTGTGTGTGTGTGTGTGTGTGTGTGTGTGTATATGTGAGTCTGTGTGTGTGTGTGTGTGTGTGTGTGTGTGTGTGTGTGTGTGTGTGTGCGTGTGTGTGTCAGATGCACCGCAGACATACAGCCTTTTAATGTCTCTTTTCCTCCTCATTTGCTTTCTTTGTCATTCTCATCTCTCTTCTTTTTCTTCCTTGATATCCCCCCTCTCTCTGTCTCTCTCTCTCTCTCTCTCTCTCTCTCTCTCTCTCTCTCCCCACCTTCATGCCCTACGAATTGTTGACACATTTTGCGTGGATCTGCAACGAGCTCATCTGACTTTTAGATGTAATTTAAAAGCCATTGAGATGTATAAGATGGAACATGAGTCGTTCGTTTACTCTTTACTAACACAAGACAGAGGAAGTGAGAGAGGGAGAGAGAGAGGGAGAGAGAGAGAGAGAGAGAGAGAAAGAGAGACAGAGAAAGAGAGAGAGAGAGAGAGTGAGAGAGAGAGTGAGAGAGAGAGAGAGAGAGAGACAATTTTCCAGTGGCCATGTTTTGGTAGAGCAAAATGACATGTAAATATATGGAAATATATATAGATATATACAAATAAAATTGCTCTACCATGAATTCTAAGATGAGTAATGATCTAACATAGACGTTATATTCATTATGCAAAATCATTAACAAACACCAACTTGTTCATGCCTTGACCCGTTCTAATATATACATAGTACACCTTTAATATTACATTTTTTTGTTTGAAAATACACTTATTGTAGCTTTAATGCAGTAACTTACTTCCATTGTTGGTGCTCTCCTTTATTGTCCTTTCTTGGCATATAGTGAGTTCACGTCAACAGTGGTGATATGTTAACGCTAAGCAATTTGCATATGTTCATCATCGCCTTCAGGCGGTGCAAAAAAATGAAAATGCGTCGCATGCGGTTTACGGTCGCTGTTCCTCTTCACTCTCTTTCTCCTCTATTTCTTTCCTTCCACCGCTGTTCAAAGCTGCCATGGTGATTTCAACTCAACTGTCATAAGGCGCTTCTTATACCCACTTACAATCGCACGCGACCAAGAAACTTTGAGCAAATTATATTTCAAATCAGAAACAGTTACATTGGTAATGTTATGCTACACAAGTATGGTGGACCCTTTAGAATTATCTATATTTCTGCATAAATAGGACCTAAATCATCATAAGATGTAGACGAAGAGAACACAATTAAACAAACGAGACAAAAATATTATTTTAAAAAATTATTATAAATGAATAAATGGTCATTTATTTATTGAGGAAAATGATCCAATATTACATATCTGTGAGTGGTGTAGAAAAGTACGTGAACGTTTGTTTTCAGTATCTGGTGTGACCCCTTTGTGCAACAATAACTGTAACTAAACGTTTGCGGTAACTGATCGGTCCTGCACATCGTCTTGGAGGAGTTTTAGTCCGTTCCTCAGTACAGAACAGCTTCAACTCTGAGATGTTGGTGGGTTTCCTCACATGAACCGCTCGCTTCAGGTTCTTCCACAACATTTCTATTGGATTAAGGTCAGGACTTTGACTCGGCCGTTCCAAAACATTCACTTTAATCTTCTTTAACCGTTCTTTGGTAGAACGACTCGTGTGTTTAGGATCGTTGTCTTGCTGCATGACCCACTTTCTCTTCAGATTCAGTTCACAGATTGATGTCCTGATATTTTCCTTTAGAATTTGCTGATATTCAGTTTGAATTGTTCCATCAGTGATGGTGAGTCGTCCTGGTTCAGCAAAACAGACCCAAACCATGATACTACCACCACCATGTGTCACAGATGGAATAAAGTTCTTATGCTGGAATGCAGTGTTTTCATTTCTCCAAACAGAACGCTTCTCATTTAAACCAAAAGTTCTATTTTGATCTCATCCGTCCACAAAACATTTCTTCGATAGCCTTCTGGCTTGTTCACGTGATCTTTAGCAAACTACTAAATCTTTCTCCTTGTAACCCTGCCCTGCACACCGTTGTTGTTCAGTGTTCTCCTGATGGTGGAGATTAACATTAGCCAATGTGAGAAAGTCCTTTAGTTGCTTAGAAGTTACTCTGGGTTCCTTTGTGACCTCGTGGACTGTTACACGTCTTGCTCTTAGAGTGGTCTTTTTTGGGTCTCCACTCCTGTTGAGGGTAACAATGATCTTGAATTTCCTCCATTTGTACACAAGATGTCTGACAGTAGACTGGCGGACTTCAAATTCTGTAGAGATGGATCTCTAACCTTTTCCAGCCTGATCAGCATCAACAACTCTTTTTCTGAGGTCCTCAGAAATCTCCTTTGTTCGTCATGATATATATATATATACATATACACACACACACACACACACACACATGTTCGAGGCATGGACTCCACAAGTCCTCTGAAGGTGTGCTGTGGAATCTGGCACCAAGATGTTTACAGCAGATCCTTTAAGTCATGTAAGTTACGAGGTCGGATCGGCTCCATGGATCGGACTGGTTTGTCCAGAACATCGCGCAGACGCTCGATCGGATTGAGATCTGGGGAATGTGGAGGCCGAGTCATCAGCTTGAACTCTTTATCATGTTCCTCAAACCGTTCCTGAATAATTTGTTGTTGTGTTGCAGGGAGCATTATCTTGCTGAAAGAGGCCACTGCCGTTAGGGAATACCGTTGACATGA